>APFE030169065.1:11683-102881 GCA_000404065.3 Pinus taeda
CAGGGTTAGGTTTTGGAATGTGAAGGGTTTTTCCATTGTTTCTCAACAATAAATAGGCCTTCGAGCCTCATTGTACCACAATTCAGAGGCATGTAGCCACACATCTCTTCTCAGAGATAAGCGACCATCGCCCTAGCTGGTTTATTTCTATTTTCCGGTTGTAAGCATATTTCAGTATTTTCCATTAATGAAATGAAGTATTATTTCCGCTGCATCTTCGTGTATATGGTTATCTCTGTATTTTATTGCGTTCCTGTTTAAATCTGGATCAACATGGGTACTTGTGTCTAGAAGGAAATGGAGGTTGTGGTTATGCATATAGTCTTGCAATGTCTTTGTTCTATTGTTAATTTGACGCATGTCGACTTTGAAATCTCCTATAATTAGTATTATTTTACCAATAGATATATTGAAAAAAAATAATTCAATGATATCTAGTATATTGGGCAATGTGGCATAGGGTGTTGCATAAACATTAACAATTGTAATTTGCATTCCATGTAGAACAATATTTGCCATCAATGCTTCTACATTGTGTTCTTGAAATTGCATATGTTCAACAATTGTTATGTTTTATTTGAAGCATATGAGTAATCCATATTTGTTATGGCTTGATATGCAATTGAAGGTTTTGAACTTTTTCCAAAAAATATCTTGTTTCAAATGTATCTCTTGTAAACACAAAATGTCAACATCCATTAGATCATAGTCATTGAGGACATCGTTGATATAGGTTTCTAGGTTGCAAATGTTTAGATATATAACTAATGTGCATGAATGCATATGCAAAGATTTATAAATGAAATATAGTTCCCATTTTGTAGACTGTCGTAGACGGTCCATTTTAGTTGCTATTTTCTGCTTAATTTTGAGGTTTTCTTATTTTAGAGGTTTTAACAGGAACGATGATTGCATGTTCCTAACACGAGACAAATTTGTATATACTAATCCATGAGTCTGTATTCTAGTAGGATAAAATACTAGGTTGTCTAGTGTGAGGCCTTGTGATCTATGTATTATGTGTGCACATGCCAATTGAACAGGAAATTGTTTTTGTATTTTGATATAGCCTATTTTTGTTGATGGTGTTATTAGTTTTGTTATTTGGAATATGGGGATCCAGTCTTCGAAAATGCAACCTTTTGTTTTGGTGATTCCCTATGTTTGCATTGAAGCACTTGATCCATATGACATCAATTTCATTTATTTTTGTATAGGATTTAATGATTCTGTTTGTTCCATTAACAAGGTCATCTTGTGAATCATAATTTCCATAATAGATATCAACTAACATATTTAATTTTATGACTATTTATGAAGGCAACATTGATGTATGTAAATGGGAAGGGAAATCACCATGGTTTTCTTCTTCTTGATCAATTATATTGATGACTATTTCATCACTAGGAAAAATTGACAACATCTTCTTGTTCTAGCACCATTTACCACTCTTTGTATTTGTGATGCTTGGTTTATGGCCTGGGGCAACCCCTCCTTCTAGACTTGGTCCAAATATATTAAAAACAATGTTTTATTCCATGTACGCTACTTTTCCCTAAGATAAAAGCGTGTACACGTGGGTTAGTCAATACCCAACCCGCGTATATGTATTAAAACACTTAAAAAGAATTAAATTTCCTTAATTATGGGTAGATTTCACGGGTTTTACCTATTGATTACCTCCTAGTGCCCATGGCCCAATTGTTTCCGAACTAAAAAACTAATTCGGAGAGGTATAAATACACCTCTATGGGAAGGCCTTAAGGGAGAAGAGATAGAGTTATTATACTAAGATTATCCCTGATTGAGTCTGATGAATCCTTGTGCCTCATGAACTTCCCCAAGCTTCAGGAAACCCTTGTTTCCTTAATATATTCTCCCTCTTGCTTGAGATATCATGGTGTTGGTTATGGAAGAAGATTGTTGAACGCTGGGATAGGATGAATCCGGAGGATGGTTCCGCCTGGAGCCGAAAGAAGAAGACTCAGGTGAATTCTCTCCATGTTATTTATAGCTTACTGCAATAAAAGAAATGTTGTCTTGTTTCCGAAATTAATTGTGTTTATGCATCAAATTATGTTGTAATTCATATATGAATGTTGTTTTGATGTATGATCAATCATTTGTATAAATGATATAAAGTCAATTTCGTGAATATGATTTACTTCTATAATTCTATGTATGTTTGAATTGAATGATTTCCAGGTTTGAAGAACATCGAGAGTTGCAGAGGGTCTGAACCTTGCAGGACCTACTCGAACGAAGGAAATTGGGTACAGTCGCTCTTACGTAGTTTGATTATATAAGCATTTTGCCTGAGCTGTATGAGTGTTTCCTGTTGTAGTTTTCTTCTGCTTTGTTGGGGTTCTAACCCAAAGCCCTAGGGTACCTATTCCCAAAACAGGAATTGGTGACTCCACTGGGGATAACAATCTTGTTATTCCTAGTTTGGGTTGTTCAGTGTTAATCAGGGCTCAGTCTTTGGTTTGCTTGTTGTTATAGTCTTATTTGGTCTACTAGTGTCTCAGACCTTAAGTCTGATCTTTTGTATCTGGCTTTATTTTTTATTTTTCTTGCAAATATTTCTATACGCCTTTTACTCTATTTACAATAGCGTACACACGGTTGTTTTTGTGAAGTGAACCCGCGTATACGCTAGTTTCTTGTATCAGAAACGCGTATACATGTATCTGTGTTTGAACACTGTCGCGTATGCCAATTTTAACATTGTTTTTTCAACTCTATCTGCCCAGATAGATTTGTTGCATGGTCTTTCTAGTCTCTATGTGGTCAATTTCTGTCTAAAGAATTTAATTATTCTGCAAGCTTACTGTTTCGAAGTCTCTTCCTCATTGAAAAGATTTGGCCTAGGTTTTCTTTTTGAGCGAGTTTGTAATTGGTGTTTTGGCACACAAGACATCGTTCAGAAGTTCGTGATTGTTCTGGTCCTCCAAAACACAAGATTGTTTTCAGTTTCAGTGTCAAGCTATTTCGCACCTTCTTGCTTTGCTTTCCTTTGTTTTGTGGCCTCATAGCTTTTCTTACTTTTTCAAAGTCTTTTGACGAATTTGGAAGTATTTATTTCCTGGCTTCTTGGTCAGTTTGTCAAACTCTTTGCTGCTATTTGGGTCGTTTGGTACAAGTTGAAGTCTTTTTGCTCAAGTTTTCATTCATGTTCAAGTTTGTAACTTGCAAAGACTCCTTGTGCTCTTTTTTCGATATTTTGAGTATTAGTAGCTTTTTGAGTGATTTCAAAAAGTTGTTTCTTGAAAAAGAAAAGATCTCAAAAAACTTTGTTTTTGTTTTCTTTTTCCAAGTTTGGATTTTGGTTACTTTTGGTTTTTGAAAGTGAATTTCAATCTTTCACAATTTGTCCTTCTTGTTTGGAGAGAATTGTGTTCAAAATTTGTATCCTCTTCAATACTTAAGTTGGCTCATTGATAGTTATAAACAATTGCTTTCACTTTTTAGAGTGATTTAGGATCTTTCATCTCCATGATATCTTGCATTAGGGTAGTTTGCATTGTTAAAGCATTCGTAGTCTTTTAGTTTTTGGGTGTGTGAAGTGCGTTTCAAGAAAAGAAGAAGAAAAATATTTTGCTTTATAGAAGTTTCGTAGAACCCATGTAGAGATCTCTTTTCATTGAAGAAAAAATGATTGCATTCATGTAGTTAGTTTTTCATTGATTTCTTTTGCATCATACAAACACCATTGGGTTCACTTCCATCAATACCCTTGACTTAAAGAACATCCATTAAAATCAAGCGATTAATTAAAATAAACTAGAAATTTTTGTATTGTCATCAGAATAGACCAACAAGTTTAGGTTTATTAGGGCCTTGGATTAGGCGAGAGGAGAGTTAACTCTCCAAGGCCGCTCTAAATTACAAAACATAGAAGTTGATTAATGAGCGAAATCCAATATCGTTAGGAAGACAGGGAAAACTCCGTAACTGGGAATAAAGCACGAGGGTGAGTGAAGATAAGGATGAGAGATACCCCTCTCTTACTTGTCGGATCCTACCTCACGACTGTTCCTCTCGACTTTTGATACGAGTTGGTGACCATAGTTTCCTATCCTAGGGACCACACAGGTGGCTATGAAGGGGAATCCCATGGCACCTGAGGTTGACGTTGTATCACGTTTAGTAGTACTTCTGGAGGGCACCCTTGCGAAGCTTGGGGACTTGCACCAACAAAGGCTATTGTCTGGAGGTCAGCGTAACTGCCTCTGATACCTTCGCTAGTAGGTCTAGGGCGTAATTACCCCAGTCTATTTTCGAAAGGCCCTTGTCATTAACTTTCTTGTATTTTGGTGTCTGGTCCTAATCACTTGGAGCGGAAATACTCGAGAGTTATTTGATTGCTGATATCTTTAGGGACTTTTTAGTGAGTGTTCTTTGCTCCTAGTCAGCCTATATTTATAATTTTTTGAGTCTTTAAGTAGATATTTTAAATAATTCAAAGTGGCTGATCGACCATCTCGACGGTCTAGGAGGCTTCGTGAGTTATCATCTACGAGTCCTGAGCCTTATCCTAGAAGGTGTAGGAGTGATTCTGCCAATGGTTATCAAACAGTGGTAGCAGACACACCAGAGATTGATCCTCCGCTTGGGGGAATTAGTTCATAAGATAGACCTGGCACCAATACAGAGTTAGAGAGGAACACACCAGTTCTTTCTTGAGTACTCTTTCAGTCAGAAGATAATATCGAAGTTGAATATCTTTCATATTCGGTTGCAGCTACGAATTATCCTCTTCCTCTTGATAATTTAGACGTTCTATTGTACATTGGAACCCCGACTCATAGGCCTTTGAGCCCAAGTTGTGAGCATGAAGACTCCCATATATGTACAAGGAAGAGGAACTATTTCTATCCCTACTATTACTCCCATCACGGCTATATTTGGGTCTATTTCCATTCCGTCAACATATGGAAGTTCTCAACCTACTACATCCAGTTTTGGATTTTTCCCTTATGGAATGCCATCTCAAGGGATTCCTTCAGTTCCCTTGAACATAACATTGACTACCTCTACATCCATGATGAGTGGATTGACTTCTTTTTAGGGTTTCCCATTTGGAAGTGGTCATTACCACATTCCAATCCAACAGTAGGGTCAATGCCTTTTCCTTTTACGAATCAAGGTAGTAACCCCTTCTAGAGTTGGACAAACCCTGTGGTTAGTGGGATAGGAGTTGGGAATCAATTTTTCGACCAACAAGGAAATGTTACGTGTTCTTCAGTTAATTGATTTCAGAATTTTCCACCCTTCGCTAACACATGGAATCCTTATTAGGGGATATCAGCTCCTTTCAATACTTCGTTAGGGGGTAACTTCACTGATTATGGAGGATTTTCAGCAAGAGTTGGTAAAACTCCGAATTTTGTTGGACAACAAGGAGCACCTTTTGGTTCAGTAGGCTCTATGAGTTACTTCAGGAAACCTGGTGTTTTTCAAAGCCCAGGTCATTCTTTTCAGACCTTTGGGAACCCCGCCCACATTGGATGGAATTCCCAAGGTCCTCCACGACTTCCTTTTCTGGTCGTGCTGAACTTGCCAGACTTAACTAAATTGACAAATGATCTGATTCACTACAATTCGGCTTGGCCTTTGGTCCCAACTAAACTTTCCTCGGATATCCAAAAATTTGAAGGGAAGAGTGGTGAAGATCCAGGACACCATTTGACCACATTTCACTTATGGTGCTCATCCAACTCCCTGATAGATGATTCAATTAGGTTGAGGTTATTTCAGCGCACCCTAACCGAAAATGTGGCCAAATGGTATATAGAGTTGTGAGGGGGAACCTAGACTTCTTTATGTGATTTGGCTAATATCTTTTTGAACCATTTTCAGTTACCTGTCCGATATGAAGCTGGAATTGAACTTCTGGCTAACTTCCAGCAAGACACCGCAACTCACATTTCGGATCACATCCAGGAATGGAGAAGGAGGAAAAGGCTTATTAAAGTTGAAATCCCACCAGAGTTCCTTCTAAAATGGTTTCTAAAATATTTACAAGCTGAAATCTCAAAGGATGTGTCTCTTTCTGGCGTTTATTCAGAAGAGCAAGCCATTTTCAGAGCCCAGCAATTGGAACTAATATATTCTCAGTCCGGGACTCTTCAGAAAATTCTGCTTGATGCTCCTAGGTCTAAGGTCGATTTAGCCAAACTGAAACCAAATCCCCACCGATGGTATAGTCAGATCAATTGATATTAATGCGGTGAACCTGTTGAATCAATTACAACAGTTGTCTCTACAAACTGCTTCTTCTAACCAGGCAGCACCATCTGTACATACACCTTCCCAAACTACCTCTATAAACGTCATCCAGAACTTCAACCCCAAAGGAAATAAAAAATCCGATGGGAAGAAGAAGGGACGAGGTAAGAAGAAGAACCAGGAAGGGAAAGGCAATGCAAACAAACCTGGTAATGGTGCCGGTGAGGGTAAGAAAGAGTCCAAGAAAAAGGTAAAATTTCCATGCAAGTTATGCAATGGAGATCATCTGACTCACCTCTTCCCTAAGATGCAAGATGCTCAACGCTTATTAGTGCAGCAAGGGTCCTCTAGGTCCCAAGTTGTTTTGACTAACCCTCTTCCCCATGGGTAGCAATTACTTGTTGGTGCCAATTCAAACGCTGGTACCTCCGCAGGGGGCAACTAGGAAGGGGAAAATTCCTCAAATGTTTATATGATGAGCTCTCATATCGACGTCACTACGTGAGCACGCGACTATGGTGAAATGGAAACATCTAAGCCTAAATTTGTTCCCGAAGCCACATACCCACTTCATATTGAGTGACCCTCTGTTCAGTTTATACCTCTGATACCGAAAGGTTCCGCAAAGTGTTCGACTATTAACCCTAATGCTAGGGCAGCCCAGAACTACTCGATTGTAGAAGATCTGGCTCGAAGTCCTTGTGCTATGTCTGCATTGGAGGTACTCCAGTCATGCCTTGCTCTAAGAAGTGCTTCGCTTTCGGTAATCGGTGCAATAGATCCAAAGAATTCCTTAGTGCTCACTTTTGATATGTTGAATGTCAAAAAGAGACTTCCTCACCATATGGCTTTCCAGATAAAGTCCACATACCGAAAGACCAATATTTTTTGGACAATTATAGATGAGGAAGCTTCCAAATGCGTGATATCTATTTCATGTTGGAAGTCCATTGGATCACCTTCAGTTGTTCCTTCACCGACTCTCTCAACGGCATTTGATGGACATTCTCATAGACTGCACAGGATTATCCCGGACTTTCCTATATGTGTTGGGGGGAAGGTAGTGAATATTGAGGTAGAAATCGTCAATGCGAACCTGGATTATAACCTCCTCTTAGGCATGAATTGGATTTACGAGATGGATGCCATAGTTTCATCATTATTCTGCATCCTCTGCTTTCCTCATGAGGGGAGGATTGTTAAAATTGATCAATGGGATTATTCGCCAGGTGACTCCCACACAACTTTGGATTCTACAGTTCCGTTGGTGGACAATCCCTGTCAACCTATTGAGAATTTAGGAGTTGGGTTGTACTCTTCGTTGGGTGTATTTGACCTTCCTGCTCCTACAGCTAGAATTAATGCAATTTCATCCTCTAGGGAACCTTATCGGAAAGCGTTCTTTCGAACTCATTATTTTTCGGACCCTTGGCCCTTACCTTCATCTACCACCACATTAGATGGAGGGAAGGTTGGTGGAATGGCATTTCCCATGTCTGCAATGGAACTTAGCTATCAATCTATCATTAACTCTGCTGACAACCATCCCACTGCTTTTTTACAAGAGGAGTTAGATGGTGATGTGGCCCCGGCTTGGACCCTCGATTCTACTTTAGCTCTGGATTGCTTGGATATAGTCTTACCATCTGAAAAATCAATTTTGGAGGTAATCATGGGTGTGGATCAACCATGGGTAGATTTACATCATCATTCATATTTTCTTCCTCCATTGCATGAAGTTGAATCTAGGTTCTCCAATCTGTCTACTAGTGATGTTTGTACAATTTCAAATCCTTTGGCTCGAGCACAATTTTTGGCCGAAGATAACATGTCGGTTATCTCATGAACTATACCTATAAACATTTTTAGGAATCCTAACATGATAGAAAATGCCTTCATCAGAGCTGATTGTTCCCCTGAAGAAATTCAAATCTACACTGACCTCTTTAAAGAGTTTCAAGATGTGTTCACTTGATCTTATGAGGAAATGCCTGGAATTGATCCATCTATAGTCTAGCATGAGATCAAGATGTACGAAAACGCCAAACCTATTCGTCAAAAACTTCGACCGATCAATCCTCGGAAAGTGGCAGCTATTAAAGCTGAAGTAGAAAAGCTGCTTAAGGCGGGTTTCATATACCCCGTTCCTCTAACTGAGTGGGTTCCCAATCCAGTCCTGGTTGATAAGAAGCAAGGAACGATCCGAGTATGTATTGACTTTAGGGATTTAAATAAAGCTTGTCCAAAAGACAATTATCCCATGCCTTTTATTGATCAAATTGTTGATGAATGTGTGGGTAACTAAATTTTTTCGTTCATGGACAGATTCTCTGGTTATAATCAAATTACTATTCGTCCAGAGGATCAGCACAAGACAACCTTTATTTGTCCCTGGGGCATGTTTGCATACAAAAAGATGTCTTTTGGTCTTAAAAATGTTGGAGTTACTTTTCAGTGGGCCATGTCTTATGCTTTCCATGACATCAAACATGTTATTGAAGCATAGTTGGATGACTTAGCTACTTGTTCTCGTAAGAGGATTGATCATCCCAGACACTTTCTGTTAGTTTTTGAGGGATGCCATTTTTACAAAATCCAGTTGAATCCGAATAAGTGTGTTTTTGCGATCACATCCGGTCGGCTGTTAGGATTCATTGGTTCGACTGAAGGGGTTTGTGTTGATCCTTTCAAGGTTGAGGCAATAATTTAGTTGCCTCTTCCATCTTCCATTCGTCAACTTCAAAGTCTCTAAGGAAAGGAAAATTTCTTGAGGAGATTTATAAACGCCGAGATTACCAAAGGATTTATGCGTTTGCTTAAGAAGGTTGTTCCATTTTTATGGAATGACTTCGCGCAATGATTTTTTGATGCTTTGAAAAAGCATTAACCTCTGCTCCATTATTGAGTCCACCAAATTATGGCAGAGATTTCCTTTTGTATCTCATTGCGGCAGAATCAACCATTCGTATGGTTCTGGTTCAGGAGGATGATGCTCTCAGTGAGCATGTAATCTACTACTTGAGTTGAGGCTTAGTAGGACCTGAGCTACGCTATTCTCCCATCGAGAAATTAGCCTTGGCAGCTGTCCATGATGTCTAGCGGGTTCGTCCTTATATTCTGTTGCGCAAAGCATTCGTCTTAGCGGCTGTCAATCCCTTTTAGTTTGTCGTCAGTAAGCAAGTGATTGGGGGCAAGTATAATCAATGGATTGTCATTTTGCAAGAGTTCGATCTTGAATTCTTGTAAGATAAATCTAAGAAGTCGTTAGTTTTTGCTGAATTGATTTTGGAGTTGCCTTGTGAGGAAGCCATTGTTAATGAGGAAAATTTCCCAACGAACATTTCTTCCTCATTTCTTCACAAGATCCCTGGTACGGAGATATCATTATATATCTCTAAACTTTGAAGTTTCCACTTGCTTTCTCCAAATATGAGTGTCAAAAGTTACGTCACCTTGCCAAAAACTATGTTATCGTTGGTGATACATTATACCGCAGAGGGTTTGACTCAATCCTTAGGCATTGCTTAACTTTGGAAGAAGTTGAGTATGTGCTTAATGATTGCTACAATGGAGCTTGTGGCAGTCATCTATCAGGGTTTGCAACAACCCATAAATTTTTGTGTGTAGGCTACTTTTGGCCTTCAATTTTCAAAGACTGTATTGAAGCGGTCAAACATTGCCACCCTTGTCAAATTTATACTTAGAAAATACGCGTGCATCCAGCTCCAATTTTTCCTATTATCACTGTCGGTCCATTTACGAAGTGGGGCATCGATTTTACTACTTGTAATCCGCCTTCGGCGACGAATCACAAGTACATCATTGTGGCTGTAGACTACTTTACAAAGTGGGCTGAGGCCATTCCTACTTAAAAAAATGATAGTGAAACAGTAGCCTTGTATCTCTTCAACAAGGTTATTTCATTATTTGGTATGCCAAGAGAGATTGTCACTGACCATGGCAGTCACTTCCAAAATCAATTGATGACCGAATTGGCTCTCAAGTTGGGCTTTTGGTAGGAGCATTCATCTCCATATTATCCTCAGTCCAATGGGCAAGTTGAAGTCGTGAATAAGTCCCTTAAGACCATCCTGCAAAGGAAAATTGATAAAAATTGATCCAATTGGCACATCATCTTGTACCCGAAGCTCTAGTCATATCGAACCTCAGTTAAGACTGCCACCGGTTTTACTCCTTTTCAACTAGTTTACAGGCTGGAATCTATTTTCCTTGTCGAGTGTGAAATTTCATCCCTTAAGCTAGTTGTAGAACTTCTTCCAGAGACGTCTAGTCTCAAAGAACGCCTCATTCTTTTGGAACATCTTGATGAGCAGCGTCGAGATGCAACCATAATTAACAAAGCCCATAAGAAGAGGATTAAAACTCAATATGATAAAGTTGTCCGTCCTCAGGTTTTTTCTGAAGGCGACCTTGTCTTAGTCTATGACCAAGACACAGACGCCCTGGGGGCAGGTAAATTCAAGTCTTTGTGGTATAGTCCCTTTATAGTCAAGCGAGTTTTGGGAAAAGGGGCTTATGAATTAATTTATTTTGAAGGGAACAAGCTGGCGGAGCCCCGAAATTGGCTCTACTTCAAGAAGTATTTTGCTTAGGCTTCAGCCGAGCAATTGCTTGTTTGTATATGTTGTATTTTTGTACATATTTGTCTAGAATTTTGTGATATCGACATTTTTTTTTTTAATCTTCTTTGGTAGCTATTGATGGATGATTCGATATATTTCAGATTTGCCAATGGTGCAAGTTGGCGCACTTAGAATCTTGCTTCCACGACTTGTGTGATTTATTATCCATCTGGCCAGTTGATGGTGTCGAGGGGAGTATGTATTAGCCCTTCTTCGAATAACATTGTTGAATATACTTCCGTTCTTAATTTATTATCTGAAGCAATATCTTATCGGATTGATTTGTTGGTAGTTTATCTAGACTCACAACTAGTGGTGTCGCAGTTAAATAACATTTATCGGGTTCGTGATCCTTATTTATATTGCCAATTTTTGAGAGTGAGAGTGTTGCAACGATCATTTATTTATATCACATGTGTTCACATTCCATGATCTGAAATTTCATTAGAAGACTCTATTGCTAATCAAGCATTAGATTGGCACATTAATCATTCATCAAATTAAATAACATCAAAAAATTTGAATCTATAATATATATCATAAAATCGCCTGTATATAGATAGAGTGTTCAAAAAATAATATACAAAATTGGGACAATATGCCCTCAAAATTTGGGCTTATGCCCATAATCATGTCCAGTCATACATATATCTATATATCAACCCAGCTTAGGATGAGCGGCTAAAAATTTAACCACCGCGTTGGCTACATGGCAAAGTATCCGACCCAGTCTCGTGGTACCCCTACCACTCGGTGTTGCATCTCTTCAGGTAGATCCTTTATGGCTATCATAGGTACCTAGTGAGTTAGTCTCACCAAGTTTCTCTGAACTGCATATGGGACTCTCTCTGTCTCAGATGTTTCCTCTTCGGCTCCTCTTCCGCGATGCCTGTGCCTTGGAAATTCATTTGGTATCACTGGACCCACATCTGGAACATGGTCATTTTATCAGTATTTTGTCTCATCAAAAATATTTTTTCTAAGTTCATTTCATAGAAAAAAAATCTTAGAAAAATTCACAAAAACTTAAAATTGTTACCAATGTCTCCCCATGCTTCATTTGGTGGTAACACTAAGACTGGATCTCCTCGGAAATCCATACCGACATATGGGTAGTCGTCGATTGCGATGATCTGTTGGTCCCACCCGGTGAAAAAATCATCATCAAAATTTGTTCTAGGCACGTCCCCGCCTCTAAGGCGTTTCATCAAGTCTACCCATCTACCCATTCGTGGATCTCTAGGGCTGCTGATGGACACTGATACTTTGGGACATAGCCCAGGTACCTTCTTGAAGAAGAATGAACATAAGATAGTCCCATATCCAAAATTCTTTGTTTGACCCTTCTGTATAGAGGTCAATTGGCTCTTCATGTTGGTTAGAATAGGCGTGCACCAGTCAAACACCGTGGTAAGACATTCCACCGCCAGGCTCATAGATACTTGTGACGACTAATGCACGGAAGCTGATCCATTTACCCGTGCAATGGTAAATAACAAAATCCTCAGATATAAGCTTTCCACGTGTTTGATTGGAATATGACTTCCAATCTTCTCTGGATGTCCAGGACAATATATATGGACATAGTTTTCTACTGAAAGACTACTTCTTGTCCTACCAGTCGAATGCACGACCTCCCCTCTTCAGGAGAGACCGGTAATAAAGTAGATGTATTCGACCTTAATCCGTAGAGGCATCTGGTCTATCATGAAAGCATCATCCTCTGCACTCCAGTAGTGGATCAATAGTTCGAGTCAGCGCGTATTAGCTTTCATGTTTGGCATTTTGAAGAATTTCAATAAGCCACAGCCTCTCAGAGTGTCTAGTGCATTTTGGTCATTCATTACCTCATTATCAATAGTGGTATGCTCTCTTTCCCTCCAAGTGATAGTCACTATGCAAAAAAATATAGTTTCAACCATTAGTTTTTATGTTTAAACTTTAACTCGCATACACACGGGTTCCCTTTACACACAGTCACGTTTAGGGTTGTCGGTGATCCGAATTGGATCTTAAACACTCTCTAAGTTTTCATAAACTCGTTTAAATTATTCCAAATAGATTCAAGTCTTAAAAAGATCAAGTTATCCGAAGGAATCCTTGTGATAGATGCAATTGTGATCAACGCGAAGCAACGAGGACCCTCGGTCGAGTGCGCAGATTGTTGGCCCATGGTAACACACGCTGGTGCAAATTGGTAAAACCATAGGCTAATTCAAGAAACGAGGGTGGTTTCTGATACGTGATTAGCGCTAAAAGCGTTAATCGTGTATTGTAGGGCATCACCCTTAGTGAAGGAAAGCTCCGAAGTTCCCAGATCCGAAATGACTATGAAATGCAGAAAAGTAATTAATTCAGTTCTGTGGATTCCACAAAACCAGCAAGATATCAGAAGGCCTCGAGGTGGTAAGAAGTTTTGACTAAGTCCCGCTCGATGCCACACATTGAGTGACACACGTATAGTGGAAGAGAGAGAAAACCGCTCACATCGGACAGGTAAGCATCATGCTACTTACCCGCCCGATATGAACGATGACCATAGGGTCCGGGGGGCCCAGATCAACAGCGGAGGCACGTCTCGATAAATGACCTAATTTGACAAGATTGTAAAGCAAGATTACATGGATTTTGAAGTTCAGCGTGGATGGTGAGTTGGCAAAAGATTCGTGTTTTGCACGCATCTTGAAGCAAACGAAAATAATAGTCGTTTAAATGTGTCCAAGGAACCTGACACACTCACCCGTTGTAGAATAGTTGGCCACCTCCCTATGAAGTGTTACATAATGATGATGATGCAGAACAGGGGAGTTCGAATGGACAAAGGAAGGAAAACCTGAATGTCGGGAAGCGAAAATGAACGGACAGAAAGGAGACTAGCTTTAAAGCCATGAACTGATAGAAGTAGAGGACACACACACACAGATGAGTTAGTTAGACGCAAAAAGCTAAGAGCAGAGAACAGAGAGAAGAAGTTGAGTTGACCTGAGGGCAGCATCGAGCCAGACAGAGCCAGAGAGAGTCAAGGAGTCTATGCACTCCAGAGAAAGCTTGAGAGGTTCAAGTGAGCTCCTCGGCATAGGCCTGTCATGTATGAGTTTTAGATTGGGCTCGTACTACTATGACCAGTAGAGGTAAAGTACCAGTAAGGAGAGTCTGTGTACTCAAATCCTACTGATTCATATCTGTTGAGTGAGACTCAAATTGAGCTCATCGTTGTAAAGAAACTCTGCTTTGAAAACATAATAGAGAGGCCACCAATGAAAGTTGGACCAGGAGTATTGGGTGAACTCCTTATTAAACTTGTTTATTACATGTTTTCCTGTTATGTTTTCTCTAACTACCTCAGTGTCTATATTTTTTTCAATCTTATCGATCCATTGCATAAAGTAACATAGGCACATCCATTCACATGAGTCTGTAATACCTTTAATTCTTTGTCCTAGATAAATTCCAGATCAAGTGGTATCAGAGCTTTAGGTTACTAAGGTTAGACAAGCTTGTGCTAGATTTTGTTGTTGAATGCTAACTAGATCAAAGCTTAAATTAGGAGAAGGAGAGTTGGTTGAAGCTAACCCTGAATTTGGAAGAGTCCACTCTAAGAGGAAAATGTCAGAAGAAAACCCATTGGAATCAGACTCCCAATTCATGGATGATCTCCTGACCATGAAAGCCATGGTGGAGGAAATGTAAAGAGAATTTAAGAAAGGTAGCGCTGAAGATTCATCAAACTCTAAACAAGATAAAGGAGCAGAAGAATCTGTCCTCCATGACCACACTAAAGGCAAAGGGAAAGAAGAAAAACTTCCCACACCTCCTAGTAGCCCTAAAAACAAAAAGAAAACATATTTGATTAAATTAGATGTTAAATTTGATTTACCGATATATGATGGAGAGTTGAATGCAGAGAAGCTAGATAATTGGATTAGACAAATTGATGTTTATTGCAAAGTGCAGAGCATCGATTCAAACAAGAGTAAGATTTAGCTGGCTAACCTATGCCTTGGAGGCACGGCCTTGGTATGGTGGGAAGGCAGGACACAAGCTGACATGAAGAAACATGGTAAAATTCTTTCGGTCTAGAGTGAATTTGTTTCTGCAATTAAAAAGCATTTCTATCCACTAGCCTATATGTAGCAAGCCATGATGAGCTGGCAAACTCTTCGCCAACTAAAAGGGCAAAGTGTACAAAGTTACACTCAAGAATTTAGGAAAAGAGCTTTGATTCTAGGAATTTATTTAGACTCACCTGAAACTCTGTTGAACTATATAGGTGGTCTACATAGCTTAAGGCACACTATTCTCATGTTTAATCCCACTAGCATAGATGAGGTATCTATTCAGGCTACACATCTAGAAGCTAGAGGAAAGAATGTGAACCCAGAAGTTGGGGGATCATCAAAACCACAGCAAGCAAAAGCAAGGAAAAGAGAAAATGGAAATGGAAAGAGAGGAAGGCCAATACTGTACAAAAGACCAAGTCTTCCTGCACTCACTGTAAGAAGGATGGGCATGATGATGAACATTGTTGGATCCTACATCTGGAGTTGAGACCCAAGAAGTTTGAGGGCAAGAAGAAGAAGACTGATGCAGCTATTCAAAAAGGATGTGGGGTTAGACTCAGGAGATGAAACAACAATCGCAGCCACAGGTATAAAAGGTAAAATTTTTGAAGCATCTACTAGTAATTCTACACAATCTACTGATAATGAAGAAAATGAGAGGAAAAGACATGAGCTTTTTCATATTTGAGTTATTTCCAAGAATCAAAAGATTGATAATTTGTTTGATAGAGGCTCACAAGTAAATTTAATTTCTGAAGCAATTGTAAAGAAGTTGGGAGTACTAACCACACCTCACAAAAAGCCATATCCATTAGGTTGGTTATGTGATAAAGCACAGCTACAAGTGACTAGACAATGTAAACTTAGGTTTTCTTTTGGGTCAACATTTGTAGATGAGGTTGAGTTAGATATAGTTCCTTTGGATATATGTGGAATTGTTTTAGGAAGTCATTACTTGTATGATAGAAAAGCTATTTTCTATAGAACTGAGAACAAGTATCAACTCATTAAAGATGGAATTGAATATACTGTAAGAGCTCATAAACTCAAGAATAATTATACTCTCATAAACTCAGGGTAGATGAAAAGAATTATAAATTCATACAAACAATTTTCACTGATGGTTGTAAAGGAAAAGAAACCTGATAAAACCAATGTATTTGAGGGTTTTGATGCTAAACAACAAGCTGATTTAGAAAAAGTTGTTTCAGAAAATGATATATTGTTTCAAGAACCTAAAGATCTGCCACCCAAAAAGGAAATAGTACATGATATTAATTTGCAGCAAGATGCTCGATTGCCTAACATCAGAATGTATAGGTTGTCCGATTTAGAGAATGCAGAAATCAAGAAGCAAGTATAGGAGCTACTCGAGAAGGGGTTCATCAGACCTGGCACATCACCATGTGGGTCTCCAATTGTCTTGGTGAGAAAGAAAGATGGCTCATGGAGAATGTGCATTGATTACCGACCACTGAATAAGATAACGATAAAAAAACTTTACCTCCTTCCTGGCATAGATGATCTATTGGATCAATTAAAGGAAGTTTTTTATTTTTCCAAGTTGGACTTGCATAGTGGCTATCATCAGGTCAGATTTGCAGAGCAAGATGCATGGAAGACTGCTTTCAAAAAAAGCAGGGATTGTATGAGTGGTTGGTTATGCCTTTTGGCTTAACTAATGCTCCTGCTACTTTCATGAGAGTAATGAATGATGTACTCAGACCTTTTCTTGATGATTTTTTCATTGTTTATTTGGATGACATTCTTATATTCAGTAAAACATGGGAAGAACATTTAAAGCATGTTAAGCAGACTCTAGATGTTTTGAAAAAAGAGAATCTTTATGTTAAGCTCTCAAAATGTGAATTTGGAAAAACATCTTTGAATTATTTGGGTTATATTGTAGGGGTGGTGAATTGAAGATAGATTCCTTTAAGGTTGCAGTCATTGTAAACTGGCCTAACCCCAAATCTGCTACCGAAGTTAGAAGCTTCTTAGGAGTAGCACAGTATTGGAGAAAGTTTATTTCTAACTTTTCCTTTAATGCAGCTCCCTTGCATGCTTTAACTGGATTGAACAAGGTGTTTCAGTGGGGAGGCAAACAGTAGAAAGCCTTCTACACCTTGAAAGAAAAGATTAGTACAACACCAGTACTAGCACTGCCCGATCTTCAAAGACCATTTGAAATTGAAACGGATGCCAGTGACTATGCCATGGGAGCAGTGTTGATGCAGCACGATAAACCCATATGTTATCATTCTAAGACATTTAATTCTGCAGTAGTTAACTATCCCACATATGATAAAGAATTGTATGCATTAGTACAGGGTGTGAAAAAGTGGAAACATTACTTAATGGGCAAAGAGACAGTTATACATACTGATCATCAACCACTTCAATATTTACACTCCCAAACTAAGTTGCAGCAATCAAGACATTAGAGATGGATGGGTTTTCTACAACAGTTTCATCTAGTCATCAGGTATAAAAATGACATACACAATAGAGTTGCAGATATGTTGTCCAGACCAATCATAAATGCATCCACTATACTTAAGCATAATTTAGTATGGCTTGAAAGCTACATTGAACAATATGCTCAAGATATATATTTTAAAGATGTATATGCAACTTTAGGTCATGGAAAATAAGTAGAAGAATTGGATTATCACGTTAAGGACCAGCTCTTGTATCATTTTGGGAAGCTATGCATTCCAAAAACTGAAGAGTAGAGATAATTTGAGAGGCACACACTTCTCTAATATCAGGTCACTTTGGTGTAAGTAAAACAGTTGTACAACTGCAAAGATTTAGTTATGAGACAGTTTCTAGATATGTAAGAGGGTGTACCATGTATGCTAAAAGCAAGCCCAACAATAGAAAACTAGGCTTGTACACTCCACTACCAGTTCCTTCTTATCCTTGGGAAAGTGTTTCCATGGACTTTGTTGGAGGACTGCCTAAATCTAGGAAAGGTCATGACTATTTATATGTTATTTTGGATAGGTTCAGCAAAATGTGTATTTTGATAGCTTGTAACAAACAAATTACAGCCGAACAAACTGCAAAGTTGTTCTTTCAGCATGTATGGGTTCATTTTGGATTACCCACTTCCATTATATCTAATCAAGATACCCGATTTGTTGGGAAATTTTGGTCGAGTTTGTGGGAATTGATGGACACCAGGCTGAAGAAGAGCACAACTTTTCATCCGCAAACAGATGGCCAAACATATTTAGTCAACAGGACAGTGATCCAATTGCTCAGAGGATATTGCAGCAAGCATCCCAGGCTTTGGGATGAACATTTATGTTATGTGCAACATGCTTACAACCGAGCTAAACATTCTTCTACATAGAGATCTCCTTTTGAGACCTGTTTTGGTTTCAAACCAAGGTCTCCCTTGGATTTTGTCTTTGGTAAAGACATAGCGGCTAATGGAAACAATGATGTGGACAAGACAACCAAGTTCATCAAACAAATCCAAGAGATTCACGAGGCAGTACATGAACAACTGGAAAAGAGCCAAGCCAAGTACAAAGCAAGGCATGACATGCATCGGATGGAGCATAGTTTCCAAGTCGGTGATCAAGTCTGGTTGTATATCAGCAAAGACCGAATGCAAGGTGAAGGTAAGAAGCTGAATCCAATAAGGTCTGGACCTTTCAAGATACTTGAGAAAATTGGTGAGAATGCTTTTCACCTTGATTTACCATCTTACATGCACATATACTCAGTTGTTAATGCAGACAACTTGAGATTATTTGAACCTTCATTAATTGAAGATCCCGAAGAGCAGAGTCAATTGCCTTCTATTGATGATCTGTTGCCTAAATATCTTAATGAATTGCAGGAAGATACAGTTTTGGACAAGAAGGTGAGAACTACGCGCAAAGGGGATGTTGAGTACCTCAGGATTGGACTCAAAGATTCAAAGCCAAGCAGTGCGAAATGGATAGAAATTGGGCAAGTGAGGAATCAGTAGCCTCACTTGATTGATGCTTAAAAATAAACTTTTGGTGGTCCAAAAGCTTTTTCAGTGGGAAGGTCGTGATCCGAATTGGATCCTAAACACTCTCTAAGTTTTCATAAACTCATTCAAATTATTCCAAACAGATTCAAGTCTTAGAAAGATCAAGCTATCATAAGGAATGATTGTGACAGTTGCAATTGTGATCAACGCGGAGCAACGACGACCCTCGGTCGAGCGTGTAGACCGTTGGCCCATGATAACGCGCACTGGCGCAAATTGGAAAAACCAGAGGCCAATTCAAGAAATGGGGGTGGTTTCTGATACACTATTAGTGCTAAAGCGCGAATCGCATATCACAGGGCATCCCCTTTAGTGAAGGAAAGTCCCAAAGTTCCCGGACCCGAAATGACTATGAAATGCGGAAAAGTAATAAATTCAGTTCCGTGGATTCCATAAAACCGACAGGATATTAGAAGGCCTCGAGGCGGTAAGAAGTTTTGACCGAGTCCCACACGATGCCACACATTAAGTGGCACGTGTCCAACGGAAGAGAGAGAAAACCGCTCACATTGGATGGGTAAGCATCATGCTACTTACCCGCACGATATGAACAACGACCGTAGGATCTGGGGGGCCCAGATCAACGGTGGAGGTGCGTCTCGATAAATGACTGATTTACAAGGTTGTAAAGAAATATTACATGGGATTTGAATTCCAACGTGGATGGTGAGTTGGTAGAATATTCGTGTTTCGCGAGCATCTTGAAGCAAACGAAAATAACGGTCGTTCAAATGTGTCCAAGGAACCTGACATACTCACCCATTGCAGAATAGGTGGCCACCTCCCTGTGAAGCGTTACACAGTGATGATGACGCAGAACATGGGAGTTCGAACGGACAGAGGAAGGAAAACTAGAATTCCAGGAAGCGGAAATGAATGGACAGAAATAAGACTAGCCTTGAAACCATGAACTAACAGAAGCAGAGGACACACACACACAGAGGAGTTAGTTAGACACAGAAAGATAAGAGCAGATAATAGAGAGAAGAAGCTGAGATTACTTGAGGGCATCATCGAGCCAGACAGAGCCAAAGAGAGTCAGAGAGTCTATCCACTCCAAAGAAAGCTTGAGAGGTTCAAGCGAGCTCCTCGGTAGGCCTGTCATGTATGAGTTTCAGATTGGGCTCATACTACTATGGCCAGTAGAGGTCAAGTACCAGTAAGGAGATTCTATGTACTCAAATCCTACTAATTCATATATGTTGAGTGAGACTCAAATTGAGCTCATTGTTGTAAAGAAACTCTGCTTTGAAAACATAATAGAGAGGCCACCACTGAAAGATAGACCAGGAGATGTAGCCCAAGAGTATTGGGTGAACTCCTTATTAAACTTGTTGTATTACATGTTTTCCCGTTATGTTTTCACTAACTACCTCAGTGTCTATGTATTTTGCAATCTTATCGATCCATTGCATAAAGTAACATAGGTGCATCCATGCACATGAGTCTATAGTACCTTTAATTCTTTGTCATGGATAAATTCCAGATCAATCGTATATGCGGGTTGATCACATCCAACCGACGTGTACGCAGAGTTGGATTTTTAAGCATAGTTTCCCATGGTCAAAACTTTGAGAAAACTTCAAAAAACTATGATAAAACATTACAAGTATGATTTGAGGATTACCTGGTAACTTTGGGGTGATTCGAACGGTCCAATTGTTCAGAGGAAAGCTTGCTTCGTTTTTCTCCACAACTCTTTGCTCCAAACAGAAATGAAAAAACTGTGAGTCCAAAAATCGTTATATAACTTTGAAATTGCAAAATAT
This sequence comes from Pinus taeda, assembly GCA_000404065.3. Taxonomy (NCBI): domain Eukaryota; kingdom Viridiplantae; phylum Streptophyta; class Pinopsida; order Pinales; family Pinaceae; genus Pinus; species Pinus taeda. The sequence goes on from APFE030169065.1 coordinate 32,424, forward strand.
TTTTTCAAAAATTGATTTTTGTCTCATGGATTTTTTGAATCACGGGCTTAGATTGTTGAGAGGGTTGTCATTTCAGGATATTTTGGAGACTTCTTCGAGATGTTATTTTAGTCCCATGACCGCTAACCCTTCATGGTAGGTGTCGTTCACTCACTGGCATTTAGGTTAGGGAACACCACTTTCTGCTGCATCTTGCATACTATCCTCCATTCAACAATACATTAGCCATAGGGTCAACCCCATCGTATCTTTCTTAGCAATTCATTTTCACTCGCCGATTTTGAAATCATGATGTGATGGTAGAGCCATCCTTTACATGGGCATCTTAGTTAGAACCTCGCTGACATCGGTTGCCCATGCTGCTATACTGAGTAGGCTCGAGAGTCCTCTTTAATCCCGCCATGACTGATGCGTTGAAGACACATTCTCCTTTCTTCCACGCTAATTTCTAGCCTTATTACCTAGAGGCTCCTTTGTGTTGAGTTGTACTGCTACATTGCATTTTGACTATTTGCAGCTTTTGGCCTTAAGCCAGATTCACTTGGACTCGTGTTTAAGCCACTTATTTGACCATGTCTTCTGCAAAATCAACCATGCAATAACTTAGCTTCTGCAATTTGACACATCCTTTTACTTGTGGAAAGAGCATCCTTTTGAGTGTCCTTGACCAATTTCACCTCCCTACATTGAGCATAAGAATGTTCCCCTCCCAGGAACTAGATCATTTGTTTCTCTGACACTCATTCTTTCCACTATACTATAGCATTATTTTATTCTTTTTCTAGGAATGGGACAACATTTTGATATTTTGTGGGTAGCTAGAGTCATTCGTGTCGCCCTTGAACAAAGCACACAAAAGAAAGTCTCTCCTCCATTTGGGCGAGATTTAGTTTGACTTAGGTGTGCCTTAACCTTATTATTGAGTCAGTACTCCTTTGATTGGTTACCTCTTCCAATCATATGGAGAGTTTTCTCATGCCTCTTGCATGACAAACTTATACAAAGTTATCATATGTTGCCATATAGTCATCATTGAGTTGTGCTTTTGTTCAAGGGAAGTAAGCCTGAGTCGGCCTCTCTGTGGTGTATTTTGACCTATTTTTTAGTCATCCATCCCTAGCTGTCAGTGTCATGTTTGTCATCACATTAGTTATATTGGTCCTTTGCTCGTGCCGGTTTGAGAAGGTCTCCATTGACTTCTTGCTCACGGGTCTTGTCCTTATCGACTACAACATATTGCTCTGAGGGCATATCTAGAGCCGAACTCTGGCCCTATTTTCATTATTGATAGGTCACCTTGTGCTCAACATGGATCAGTATCATGGGTCATTGACTGAGTGGTTTCCCTTGTGTTCGACATCAACTTTCATTATCACACATTGGGATTCGTGTAGTGCCTTGGTTTCCATTTGACCCTATTGGTGGATTCCTCACCTTTGTGTCAGATTTCATTATTGGTTGGTTCAGAGGGTTTCTATCATGCACTAGCTACATCTTATGTACGCCATAAACATGCTTCGGTTGGTTTACTACATATTTCTCATCTGATTCCTTCCACATTATTGGCCTACGGGTTACACTCACACTAGATTGATGAAGGATGCCTTAATGCCTTCCTTCTAGTGGATCTTTTCCTATCGACTACAGCTCATTTGCTCTGGGAAAAATATCTAGAGTCCATTTCGCAATACCTTGGGGTTTGCAGTCATCAGTGGTAGATTCATTCGCTATCGACAATGGGAAACCATCATTGTCCCCTGATTGATATATTTTTCTAGGTGTTCGACTTCAGCTCATCCATTCGCACTTGTTAGATTGTACTGGGTACCTTGACTCTCATTATCATTATCGGTGAGTAGTATCACATTTGTTAACGATATACATCAATGACTTGTAATCAAATGATTTCTCACGTGGTCGACCTCAGATCATTTATTCCCATTGTGTAGAAATGTACCGCAACAGTCAGTGAAGACCTCGGGTTGCATCAGCATCTTTTGGTTCACTTGTTAGTTGCTCCTGTTGTTGTTAGTTGACCCCATCCACATTATATGTTGCAGTTATTCACAACGACATCTTATATGCTGGCATCCGAGTTGCGATGTAGTATCATTTTATTCCATCATTTGGTACTATTGGGATCAGTTTTTGACATCAGTGGTCAACTTCACCCTTCAACATCATTGATCCTCTTCTTATATGTGATATTCTGACATGTACTTTTTCAATCACAATCGGATGATCCATTATGTACTTTCAATTCCTTTATACTTGTATACATATTGGATCCGCTTGTACTTGATATGCAGACATGCTTTACTTTCTTTGAGCATGGGTATGCCTACCTCAGACAACAGTTTCTTTCTAATCTCTTTTGATGGCTTGGCAGGCTGAATTCTAGTGAAGTCCTTCTCAGTCTCAACAAGATTCTTTCCATACATTTCATACATTTTGGCCGTCATGTACTCCTTCTGACCTCATATATTAGGGGGCATCTTTTATAGCACCATTTACCACTCTTGGTATTTGTGATGCTTGGTTTATGGCCTAGGGAAACCCATCCTTCCAGACTTGGTCCAAATATATAAAAAACAATGCTTTATTCCCTGTACGCTAGTTTTCCTTCAGATAGAAGCGTGTACACGCGGGTCAGTCAATACACAACCCGCGCATATGTATTAAAACACTTAAAAAAATTAAATTTCCTTAATTATGGGAAGATTTCACGGTTTTACCTATTGATTACCTCCTAGTGCCCGTGGTCAACTATTTCTTAATTGTTTCCCAACTAAAAAACTAATTGGGAGAGGTATAAATACACCTCTATGGGAAGGCCTTAAGGGAGAAGAGATAGAGTTATTATACTGAGATTATCCCTGACTGAGTCTGATGAATCCCTGTGCCTCATGCACTTCCCCAAGCTTCAGGAAACCCTTGTTTCCTTGATTATAAATATTCTCCCTCTTGCTTGAGATATCATGGTGTTGGTTATGGAAGAAGATTGTTGAAGGCTGGAATAGGATGAATCCGGAGGACAGTTATGCTTGGAGCCGGAAGAAGAAGACTCAAGTGAATTCTCTCCATGTTATTTATAGCTTACTGCAATAAAAGAAATGTTGTCTTGTTTATGAAATTAACTATGTTTATGCATAAGATTATGTTGTAATTCATATATGAATGTTGTTTTGATGTATGATCAATCATTTGTTTATATGATATAAATTCAATTTCATCAATATGCTTTACTTCTATACTATTATGTATGTTCGAATTGAACGATTTTCAAGTTTGAGGAACATTGGGAGTTGCAGAGGGTATGAATCCTGCAAGACCTACTCAAACGAAGGAAATCCAGGTATGATCGCTCTTACGTAGTTTGATTATATAAGCATTTTGCCTGAGCTATATGAGTGTTTCTTGTTGTAGTTTGCTTATGCTCTGTTGGGGTTCTAACCCAAAGCCTTAAGGTACTTATTCCCGAAACACTTCTTGTTTTGCAAAGCAACATCTTTATTTTTATTAAAAAGATAGGGGAAAGTGGGGTCAATAGGTGTAGGTCTAACACAATTTATGTTCAAAGATGCCAAATCATCTTCTGTTTGAGTGTTTTTTCGCATTCTATTCAATATTGAGATGAATTTCTCATCTTTCTGGCACATTGCAATAATAAATTCATAACACTTTACATTTTCTTGCCATAAGTCATATGGCACTGGTTGTTTGTTAAGAATAGGTTGTTCAAATATCAGGGAATCTTATAGAGGTTATGATTGATAGGGATCACCTCAAAATATGATGTCAACATTTCCAAAATATTTTTTTTGGACATGTTTTGTGTTTCTCAATCGATCATCAATGCAAAACAGGAAATGACGTTTGAGCAAGGAAACCTCATTAGTGAAAACAAGTCTCAATTCTTGGTAAATTTTTCTAATTGCATCCAATGCTTCATTGCTAAGTAGGTGGGTAAAGTTGTTAAAGGCATAAGTAGTATAGAATGGACCATTGTACCACCAACTTTGCTTGTGTATGCTAGTATCAACCCCTTTGGTTTCAAATGATAAGTTGAATGGTGTGCATCATAAAGCCACGTGAGCATTTTGAATATTACTTTTGTTATGAATGTTTTCCCAATCTCGACTCCTCCAGTTATGAATAAATACAATGGTTTGTCCATGTTCATACATTTTTTCATTGCAATGTCTTTGATAATTGCTTGTTGTTTTCTATTGAGCATTCTTCTTAGTTCGCGATATTCTGCATTTTTAAGTAGAAATGGATGCTCTAACAAATAGAATCTGGAATTCAATTGTATTTTTTTTCATGGTAATGAGAACACAACAAGTCTATTTCCAAATCATTTTTTTCGCTAAGGTGTTCAACGATTTTTTGTTTTTTCATTGTATCAATGGGATCTATGGAGCTATTTTGGATTTCTTGAATTTCATTTTCTAGATCACCCCATAGTGGGTTGATATTGTATGTGAATTTAGATTCATTTATTTTTATTGTGTTTTCATGTAATATATAAGCGACTTCCCATGATAACAAGTTTTGTTTCAATGCAATTTCTCTTTTTTCAAATGGAACACATAGAAAAAAAAAATCTCTGCAATATTTTCCTTTGTCAATGCACCTTTTGTATTTGATGAACTGTATGACCCTTGGTTTTTTCCTTTTTGAAATGGGTGTGCCATTTTTGTTGTACCTTGAGGCAAATTCAACAAGGCATATATGATTAATAGCATTAGGTCGACCAATGTAATAATAAATAATGGAATTACACAGAACATTTTCGGATTTGTCATCTTCATGTTTTAGCAGGAACAATGGTTTGAGGATAAATGTATGTTCATCCATTGGTGTTGTGTTTATAGATATGCATTCTCGTGAAGAATGATTCAAGGAAGAGAAAGTGTCATATGGACTGCTTGTTAAGTTGAGATATATTGAAGATTAAGCAAAGGATTGCCCAATGAACGTATCATTTCAATATGGTTTAGTTTTCCCTATTCATATTATCTTCTGATTATTTTAAATGCATTTGTAAGATATGCAATATGATGCAGTTACAACTGCATTAAAGGAAAATTGGGCATCAATATTTTCATTCCACGATTGTGGCATGTTCTTTGCAAAGCTATTGTTCTAAATGTGAAAGGGTTTGTGTTCTAATAAAATCATTGGTTGCTTCAATGTAATTTGTATTGTTATGATTTAATCAGTTTCGTTTAAATGTAAATCATCCAAAAATTGGTCAAAAGCACTATTGTTGCCATATTTTTTATTTTCCAAGATGTTATGAAACAATTTCACTTTTTCGTTTAATGTGCCATATACCAAGACAATTGGTTCAATAACTTTCTTGCTTCACATGGGTGGCATTGGGAAATTGTATCTACAATGTGAGCTGTTTCTCTTTTTACAACTTTTTGTATAGTGGTGTTCATGTATTTTTACAAGCTCTGGATCAAGGTGATCTGTGTTACAAGTCAAATAATTGTCAACGATGTTTTCAATATTAGAGTTACTATCGAATCCATATATTGTTGCATTTTCTACCCATAACGATCCATTTTCATGTTTGATTCCTCTATTTTGGAATTCAGTTACGAAATAATGATCCATTATCTCTTCGAAGAATATCTTTTATTGAGATATCATTTTCTTTAAGGAATTAACTGTATGCCTATAATAACGAGTACATGTTACTAGATTCTTTCTTATGAGATAATTAATGTTACAATCTTCTATTGTTTCAATATGCTTTTTTTCTTTTTTTTCTTTTTTCATATAATTTGGTCGATGTGTTGAAAAATGGAGTCCATTGATGTTCAACGCTTGTAAATGTGACGAAGAAAGTTGGTGGTCCTTGTTGACATATCATGGCATATATATTTTTATTCATTTGTTGTAGGAAATCGGGAGAAATTATTATGTGCTTGAAATCCATGTAACCAATATCACTTTTAAGAATGTTGCACAAGTTTGGTTTATATTTAACATCTTTTGCTGAAAACTTTCTTCCTTTTAATTTCCCTTTTCTGATTCTTATTGAAACACATGAAAGGACTTTTTCAATTATTATTTGCAATGTTTTGAAAAACAAATTAGTTGTGTGGTAATATAAATCACCACTATAGTGCACTAACTCCAATTGCATGAATTTTTGGTAGTGAAATATTTCTACAATGTCACTGTCACTAGGGTATCCAAAGAAAAGGGTTGGGAAGTTCATTTCCTCTGCATACTTGTATCTGAAAATTACAAAGGGGTGTTTCCCTTTAGTTGGAGCAATTTCAATCAACTTGTCTTGCAAATCATGGATCCACTGGGACCCTATGTATCTGTGTACCAATGTTTGAGTTGGTGTTTCATTTTCTAAATCGCTAGTTGTTAATATTTCTGTCTTCAATGTCAACCCTTTATATTGGAGCATTCAAAGTTGTTCACTGTATGATGTTGTCCCAATTTCTATTTATGCATATGTTTTCAGCTCTATAAAGGTGCCAAGAACATAGTTCTTTCAATGCTTTCATCATATTGTGCACAAAACTTTCTTTGTTTGAAATGATTTGTTGTATTCCAATCATCTTTTCAATGCAACAACAATCGTTGTTGTGTCTTCCATAGATTGTGGCAATGAAGTTTGAGCACTGTTTGTTTGGACGAGAACATTGATAATCGATCTTGTTAAACCCATTTGTGATCGTTTGTGACCTAATTGTCTTATTTGTGCAAATGAAATTCATAACGCTATGAGATGGTCTTCAAGTTCCGAGAGTGTGGCTACAAATGGAAATGGTTTGTTTTTCTCAATCTTCTCAGGTGTAGCAAATTGTGGCAATTTTTTATTTTGAAGTGCTCTTGTGCAAACCTTGCATATTGCTTTCATGGGCAGATTTATATTGTTTTCAAATAAATTTAAATATATTTGTTCCAAGTCTTGTCCAATGCTCTCCATATTCTTTTGAAACTACAACTGATTACATATTGCATATTTTGTTTCAGGTGTGTCTTCTATCTTAGATAGGTAAATTGTTAAAGGCTTTTTCTTGGATAAGCAGCGATGTTGACTTTGCAAATTTTGTTTGTGTGATTTTTTATGGTTTTTTGTTTCTAAACACAATAGTTGTTTTAATCTATGGACATTTATCTTATTTTTTCTATCTTTTTTTTATTGGCATCATGCTATAGTGCAATTTGCCTTCATGCCTATGTGCATTTGTTGACATAGGTCCATGTTGCATGTGCAATGAGGTTGTTTCTATTGGCAGTGTTTGACAATGTGCATTGTTTCTGTTGCTATGTTCATCTATAATTGACAAAGGTACATAATGGGTGTGTAATGGATCTGTTTCAAATGGAATTATATTGTATGTTTGATTTGAGCAGTTGTTGCATTGGAAACAATTGACCATGCACCTAGTTACAAAGGAATGATTCTTCTATGTTTAATTTGAATATTATTGCTTCCCATTGCAAAAAAAATGGTCCACCTTTAACCTCGCCTTTCTCATATGGAATTTCCATATTAATAAGGTATGCTTGCCAATTTGCAACGCTTTTTTTCCAGTTTTTATGAGATCATTTGATATATATATTTGTAAACAATGCAATATTTATTATGCATTGCACATGAACAAATTGAAAAATGATTGCACAATGTAAAGTCTTAAGGATTCTACATCAAATTCAGGTTTTATCAAATGATAAAGTGCAGAGAACATGTTATCTCCACAAATTGATATAGTATTTGTTCCTTTATGAAATTCATTGACTTGCATTTTGTCATTCATTATTTGGTAATATCTTTGTAGATCTTTGAGGAAGGACAAAATTATTCATTGCATGTTACAATGGATCGAGCTATTTTTTTGTACAACAATGGTTCATAGTGCCCATTAAGAGGATTCTCATCATGGAAAAATATATGTAATGGGTTTGTTGTTTTGTTTGAATTGAAGAGAAAATACCTATTTTTTTGTGATTGACCAGATTCCTATTGCCCAACCAGCGTATGCAAAATGTATCTCCCGGTAGTTCTTGTTCTTTCTCAGTAGGACCATTTGAAACAAGAAGATGCAATGTATGAAAATATGTTTCAGTGTTATGAGTTCCATGAAGCCGATACAAGAAATCAAGTGCTAACTTGTAATTAAATGATTATATTGCTTCTATGTGACCTTGTTTGAGGCATATAAAGAACTGGTATATTATGTCATTTCACAATTCAATGGACGTATAATGAAAATGAAAAAGGACTTCAATTACATTGAAAAGACAATCGCCTAAAGCATATGAAAATTCTTGAAGTCTAAAAAAAATATTGGTGTTGAAGACATCATCAATAGTGGCATCATTGTTGCATTGCTTTTTCGATGGGTAATTGTCAACATCAATTATTTCAACCATTTTTGTATAGTTGTTTGGTGAAAATTTTTGTTGAAATTGGCTATCTCAATGCAATTGTCTTGTTGTTGTAAGATTGGGAAATTTGCAACAAGAAAGATAAATTGTATTTGCAATGAAACAAATAAAAATGGACGTTATAATGCAACATGCAACTGTAACTTGATGTTGTTACTTCCATGTATTTACAAAACACCTCTACAAAAGAAGACAATGAAATTGCCATATGATTTTCTATCTGAGAAACTATTAACTTATGACATATAACAAAAGCAATAGAAAACTTCAAGAAAGGAGAATAATGACCAATGAATGGACTAAACCTGACATGCTTTCTCTATTTTGTGTTCCCTGGTAGATTAATCTATATTGTTGGACCTTTTCTAATAATGAAGAGCATGATATGAAACTTTGAAATAGACACATGCAAGTTGCAATTGCAATAAAAGAGATGAATGCTTATTTACAATCTCTTATTGCATCTATAGAAACATGCTATTGGGTACCAAAGGGTCTACATTTGTTTCATTGGTCATCATTATGATGACAACACATGATGAAGGTCAATAAACAATGGGCCATAGAGTTTAGCAAATTATCAAGAAGAGCAATAGTGTTGTCCACAACAACTGTGAGTCAAAGGACATGGTTCTAATGCCCCTATAACAAGAGTTTGCAATAACCTAATTAAACATAATGTGCAAACCATGAATTAGTTTAGTAGTGTCATCTATGCTATGGGAAATTAACACTAAAGTTTTTAAAAAGGAATTTAGTCTAAATATTCATATTAGTTAATGTTTACAATGTTTTTTAATGGAAGTGCAACATTCAAAGAAGACAAATATGGAGAATGTTTCTATTCATGAACCTGAATGAAAGCAATATAGAACTAGGTTTGAAAATTTATTAAAAAGAATATGATCACCATTGGAAGAAAAATGAGACAAATTTGCATACCTGTTTTTGTATGTGCTTAAAAAAATTCTGGCGAATCTAGATAGAAGCAACTGATACAGTAGCAACTCTAGTCCATAGCTTTGAAGCTCTTATCTAGCCAAGATCCACCCTAAACTTAGTGAATGCAATGTAGTTTTCTATATGCAAATTAACACTTAAGTTATTAGTTTGATGTTGAACATGTGACATCATATGTATAAATTGAAATAATCCTTATTAAAATAATTAAATATAATTTGCACACCATAAATATAGTTTAATAGTGTTGTCTATGCTACATGAAACCGATGAGTTATTGTTTATATGAAATTGTAGAATTGTTTATCAATTTATCCGTACAAGAAAAATGTAAAATGTGCCAAATTGCAGAATATGAGGGGAAGTTTAGATAATACCCATGAAAACTAAATTTCAAGCACAATGCATGCCAAAAAAGAAGAAAAATGTCAATGTTCCCAATCTTCTCAACATCAAGAATGATGTGGCATGATTTGAATGGGAGGACCAAAAACATCTTTGATGCAAAGACACCTTAGAAGTAGATAAAAACCCAAAAAAACATGCAAAATAAATATATTTGACCTTAAAATTCACGACATCCACACACTATCAATAACCATCTAAAATGTTTAATGTATGATTAAATTTATTTATTTATTATTTTTATATTTATCTACATATATATTTTCCCACAACCTTAGTTAACCATTAAATTAAAAATTTCAAAAACCCCAGTAAAATATATGTTTAAATTTAATCTTTTTTAATCTTTAGTTTATACGCAGAGAATTTTTCCCAAAACTTTGGTCGATAAGATCAAGTGAAGACCATTAATTAAATTTTAAGTAATTAAATATTATAATTATAAATTATATATATATATATAATCTTTATGTTACAAGCATAGTTGTTTTCCAAAACCCGTTAAGGATCCTAACCCTGGCTAGTTTTGGCTTATGCTATTTATGGGACGTGTGTGAAACTTTTTAAAACAATAACCATCCGCTTCTCAGCGTGTTACATTATGTTATTTATTTATTGATTTCTCAATCATCTAAAATAAATAATTTATTTATTCATTTCTCAACCATCTAAAATAAAGAAATAAGTAAAGAGAGAAAATATTTAATAAAGCGAATTGGGCTTGTTTAGGGAGGTTATTTTTTCTATTTAGATTTCATTTGCTGTAATAAATTGTAATTTTCAATATTTAATATTTAAATCAAAATTATAATATTACACAATTTTAATATTAAATTAAAATTCAGATTCACTGAATTTAAATTTAAATTAAATCTAATGTTAATTCAAGGGATTTAACAGTTTCTATGAATTATATATTTAAGAATTACACTAAACAAACAAACATTTCATTCTTATATATTTACAAGTTAGAATGAAGTAAATCAATAATTTTATTAAATTTTGCTCAATCTAAATATATATATCTTTCTCTGTAAGATGGCTCGGCAGATTTGGATGCTCTTAAACAATTTCTATAGTTTTTAATTTCATCCACCAGCGTCTATTAGGGATGCCTTCAATAGTTGCAGCAAGAAAAAGGCTCCATGGCGTTCTATCTTTATTACTATGATATGGTGTATTTGGAGGTGGCGGAACGACTATATATTCAACAAAAAAAGGTCTCAATTGATGGTTTTATTCTCCAACATTTGCGCCTTTTTCGAAGAAATTCCTTCTCCCTCCTCAATGTCAATTTGTCAGCATGTTTCTCCTCCTCAATTGGAGCTTTCTTTGATGGGGCCGAACATGCAGGTATATGTGGCTGTGGTTTTCTTTTGGTGGCTGACATAGATAGCTCCTTCTACGTCCATTGGAATGGAGGAAGAGGGACCAACATGATGGTGGAAGCGATGGCCCTCTCTGGTCTATTAAGTTTTCGTCTTTTTCTAGATCTTTGTGATGTCTCTATTTACGGGGATTCCCAAGTTCTTGTTAATTTTGTTTCCCAGAGAAAGTCCATCACAAAATCTCATCTTGCTGGATGGCTGGATTGGATTCGGTACTTGTGGAACATTTCAATGGGTGCAACTATCAGCCACATTCGCAGGGAGCTTAATCAGGATGCAGACTGTCTTTCGAAAAAAGGCCTTTTGGTTGTTCCAGGATCGTGGCACCTACAAGTTCTAGCAGATGGCATATTCACATACATACAGGATTTTCTTCCTTCTTTCTAACTGGTCTACAATTTACATATGCTTATTTTATGTTTCTTATATGTTTTTTGATAACTGTCATATTTCTCAACTGACAAAAGGTTTTGTTATCCATATGCTGGGAGCAATTTTGGTTTTTTTTACAGGTCCTTACATCATGCTGATCTTCTCCTGTTTATGGCAATCAGTCATAAAGAATCTTCTTATCCTGTCATCGATAATGGGATCCCTCTTATATAGTTTAATTGTTCTAGAGTTTCTTTTGATGTATGCTGATATATAGTTCATCTAATATATCAGAGTTATATGTTATCACTGTCAATATGTATATGCACTGTTGCATATGGAGGCAACATGTATATCCAGTCTATATATGAATTATTAGGCTTTTTTTATCTCCTATATAAATAATAAACAAAACCAAAACCAAAAACAAAAAAACAAAAACAAACCAATCATTTAAGTCAATTTACTCTGAAATTTCATGTTTCAAAGAATATTTCAACTTTAACATGCATTTCATATTATACATATTTTGCTTTCAATGGCTTCCTATACTTTAGATGCCTTTCATATTTCAAAAGCTTGCCATACTTTTAAGTTATGCCAGACACGCTTTACTTAAATGGTGTTTCATTATTGGTTTATATTTCCATTTTCATAAAGGGCATAATAAAGTTTGACTTTTGTTTTTATCAAAAACTTAATTATTTTTCCTATCTTTTTGTTGGCTTCAAATTTTTTATTATCATTACTCGGTAGAACTTACCCTTTATATAGTTTAGGGTTAGGTTGGGCCAAATGAAAATTGGTGAAGCTTGCTTTTATATTGATTGGACATAAATATTTTTATAATAAATTTGGAATGTAATAGGAGTTTTTTTTAATAGATTTTGTCAATATAATTGTGGTAAAATTGTTAAGATTTTATTAGTTTGGTGCTTACAGTGGAGAGTGTTCTACAACCATGAAGCAAAAATCATCAACTTTCATATAGGCAGATTCTTCAAAGTAGAAATCGAACCATAAAGACAGAAAAGGATAATTAAGACCTTATTAGTTTGGTGCTTACAGTGGAGAGTGTTCCACAACTATGAAGAAAAACCATCAACTTTCATATAGGCAGATTATTCACAGCAGAAAACCGAACCATAGAGACAAGAAAGGGGTGAAAATCAAGAAAAGAAAAAAAAAGATAAACTAAAAAGTCATGACCCACAAATAAAGGGCAGTTAATACAGGGCATGCACATAAGTAAGGTACGGAGTGGGAGAGTTAAGTGAAATAGTCACCCAAGCAAACCAAATAACCAATCAATCTGTCGTAGTTCCAAAAACGCCAGTTGGGAGATTGACATACCTTATTCATAGTGTCTTTCGACCACACAGATTTAGTTGCATTCAGTTTCCAAAAGTTCTTGTTTCTTGAAAATTCCTCCTGCAAGCTCCTTCAAGTGTTCTCTACCTTACAAGTGACGGAAACTATTGCCAAACTTGAAATACTATCCAAATTATTCGTTGCGAAAACAATTGGAACCATAAATGTTTAGAAATTTACGATTTGATTTGTTTGCCATGGCATGCAAAAATTTATCCAGCGTTAAACCTATAAGGAATCTCATTCAATGCATAAGATTTCATAAACATTAGCAAGTACTGGAGTGCAATCCAAATTTCAAAAAAATCGATATGGGGTTATTATAATTATATTATTATGAATTTTTGGTTTAATTATATTAAATAAGGGATAATATGAATACATATTTTCCCACATGGAGAAAATATGAATAAATTTACAGGAAATTTATTATTAAAAAAATTATAGAAAATATCAAAGTATGTAGGGTTATTGTTCATGGGTTTTGGATAAATGGTCATCGGGTGTTTGTTAAGATATTTTTTCATGTAAATTCACTAGTTAATTCCTTATTTTCATCTGGATAATATATTGGACATGATGAAGATTTAGTCCTGCCTATCTTATATATATATATATATACTAAGGCCATTAATTCTGATTGATAATTAGTAATCAAGAAATTTTAATTTTGATAGATAATTAGTAATTACAACTTAAAAAAAAAACATAATATTGTATTTATTCAAAATAAAAGATGTACAAAAAATCATCTTAAGATCATAACATATGCCAATGCCTACAACATCCTTATGATGGCAGTATCAGTAGAAAGAAGGCAAATTTGTATGCCACAAAAGAAGGGAGATCCATATGCCACAAGATGAACCTAATAGATGAACAACATGTTCCATATACAAAAAACAGTAAAAGCTGAGATTTGTGGATATGAATACATACAATTACCCAACAATTGTAATGTGCATCCTGCCTAATGAACCTAACAGGCCCCTCTTTGATAGCTTGTCTGCTGTCATATTGTGTTCCTTGTGGACATGTTCTATGGAGGAATTATTTAGTGGAGTCCATAAATGATCAATTCTTTTTAACCATCCAAGAACTAAGGGATTGGTGATTTTAGCGGTCCCCAATAAGTGTTGGATTATTACTTTGGAGTCACTGTAGATGTGGATAAGGGGAATATCTAGAAAATGGATGAACCATAGGAGACCCCATAGATCCATGACCTCAGCTTTGGTGTTTGTGCCCCTCCCTCTGTGCCAAAAGACACTATAGCTTTGCTCCTTAGAGGTGGCCAACCAGAAACCACAGCCACAGACGTGCTGCTGGGCAGCGCCATCAAAAACTCCATTAGGTATCTCAGTAGTACTTCCTTCTTGTTTTGACAAGAAGCCGTCTTGAAGGATTCTTTAGAGGAATATACGGTATGACAGGTAATAATGTTATCCAATACTCTGTGAAAATTCCCAAAGTAGTTTTGAAAAATGTATTTGTTTCGCCACTTCCAGATTTCCCAAAAAAGGATTGGCTGAAGGATTCTCCAATCAATCCTTTGGGATCTCCACTATTATAGGCAATCCTCAATACAGCCAAATTGAAGGAAAGGAAAACCCAGTAGAGAAGAGAGGCATTTCCAGATATGTGAAGTATGAGGACAAGTAAGGAAAATGTGATTATTATTTTCAGAATCCATCTTACAAATGGGACAGTGTAGAAATTCTGCAAATTCTCTACAAATCTACCTCTGAGATCTATATAGAAAATTTGACTGTCGATTAACTCGATAATGCAATATACCAAAGCAAAATACTATAATCTACTTCTATTATCAAACTTGCGGAAGCTTAAAGATCGAGCTGAATCAGAGCTGAACACATATAACTAGAAGAAGAAGAATCAATCACATGAAACACAGAAAATACTCAGGGGAAAGCCTCAGCCAAAAACCCCACTATCTGTATTATCATACAAGGTGGAAATACATCAATATTATACAAAACCTTAGTTCTCACAGCTAGCCAGCTCTCGATACAATCCTCCTAGATACTCACAGGAAATCGAAGCTTCTCACAAGCCTTCTCCTTTGCCCTCCAAGCTCCTATTTCCTTGCGTAGTTACCTCTGGGATGATCTCCTTCACCCAGTGTAACACTGCTCTCACACACTACTCTAACACACTGTCAGAACTGCGCAATCCTCAAGGAACCTTGTTCCTTCTGCATGCATGAGTTTCCTTTATAGGAGAAAACATGCAACTGATAGTACACTGTCCTTGACATTTAGCTCAACTGGGTCTTTCTCATAATAGACATGCATGAGTTTCTGATGAGGGAATCTTCAGTTATTTGGAGTACACTGGTTGGGTGCATGCATGCATCAACTAACTGATAACTCACAATTAGTTCCTCAAACAGTTTGGAACTAATTTAACTGGGCTTACCTCAGTAAACTGAGCTAACTAATTACAACTCAAATATAACTCAATCTTATCTCCTTAATTAAGGGATAATCTCCTTAATTTAAGGGATAACTGTTGCATGACTGCAGAAAGACTTCTAACTTGAATTTCTCCAACTAATTAATCCATAATGAATTAATTAATTATTTCCAAGCAGCTAGTAAGACTAAATTCAATTTTAATTCAAGGACAAATTAAAATTGGAATTTCTGGATTCTATTTTTATCATTTCTTATTGCTATTTTCAACAAACAGATACCAAGACCATGCCATGACCGCTTTTGTAGATTGTCCCAGGTTAGATTTTTGTTATGAAGAATAAGTCAAGAAAAGAGTAGAATTTTTATGGGGATGTTGATTTTCCAAAATGCAAAAAAAATTATGTTCAACAAGAAATTTTATTTCTTTTAAATCACCTTCACTAAATAGGTGAATCATGCAACTATCTATGGAGATGTAATTCATTTTGTAATTTATGTGTATGTTTGAATATATGTTTTCATAATTGTATCTGTCTATAATCTCTGCTCCCTCTAGATTGTTAGAATTAATGGAGAATAGGTTATTGTTGTTACGTAGTTTTGAATTTTACTTTCTATAGTTATTCGGTTCCTATTCCCCTGGGATATGGTTTGTTGTCCCTAACAAATTGTATCTATTTAATATTGAAGATTAATGTGAAGCTAGTGTGGCATTTTGCTTGAGGTAGTTGCTGGTGATCCGCACTTGTGAGCTCCTCTTGTTTTGGCTTGTCATTTCATGTCTTCCCTGTGCAACTCTTGACATGGTATCAGAGCTGCATGGTTGTTGATCCTATATGTTGAGTGAAGGGCGCGACTGAGGCAAAATCGTCGCGAGTTTTGGGTGGATAAACGCGACGATCAAGAACACTTCACGCGAGTTTCATTTTAAAAGCTCGGCACTAGTGTGGGTATATTTGCACGACTACGTACTGGATAGCAGTGATGATCTTCGCAAGAGACCGTGGTGTATAAGCATGACGACTATATGTTTTGGAAGAGTTGTTACTAACGGTGACTGTCTCCGTGATTGAAGAGATCTAGCATGTAGAAGGCCATGGTTGAGGTTAGTTTTATTGTGTTGATCAAGTAAGCTGAAGTGAAGGTCTCATGCTTAGCTTTGGTGCTCTTCCGTCCAAAAGGAGTTTGCCATCTAAGAGGAGGCTGCAAGGAGGAGGCCGTGAGGAGATTCGTAGCTAGAAGACTGGAAAGCCACCGATGTTGGGTGTCGAGGAGACTCGAGGAGGCCAGAACAGTAGAGGAGGCCGAAACTATCAACCAACATGGAGAAAACTGAGTGAAAGAATCACATTGTTGGGTAAATGCTTGGGTGAATGTGGCAGCATGACTTCTTGAGGCTATGTAGATATCAGAGGCTGTGGAGGAGGCCGCACTTTTATTGTGCTGCACTAGCCTGTAGATTGTGAGGAGATTGGTGCTCGCATAATATCTTGAGGCCAAATAGTGGTGGGTTGGTTGACCATGCATCGAGGAGATCCGGAGTGAAATCGTAGACTGTCGTTTGTTTTTTGCAGGATTCTCTACTCTTTAATTAAAATAATATGGAGGGGATCGCTATTAAAAGGGACAATTGGTTTTAAGGAAAGAAAATGGTTTTTTTATTTAAAGATTTTTTTATTTAAATTCTTTATTAAAGAAACCCAATTCTTTTAATTCTTTATTTAAAGAATAGGAGGAGTTCTTCATTTGAAAGAGGTGGGGAAATTGAAAAAAAAGGGAGATCTTGGCTCTATTTTTGTGGATTTGGAATTTCCTAGATTATTTTTTAAGATCGGAGTTGTTTATAAATTGGTGAAGTTTTTTTATTCATTCAAAATGAATAATCAAATCGCAGAAGTTTATCTCAATGAGAGTAATAAGCTTGATGGTTCCAAGTACACTAATTGGAAGTTTAAGCTCCAGACCCTGCTTGAGGGACAAAATGCCTATGGCATTGCCATTGGTGATGAGGTCAAGCCGACTACTGCAACTGGTGGATCGAATACAACAATTCAAGACTAGGAGAAAAGGGAGATGAAGGCAAAGGTTCTCCTAAAGTTATCAGTCAAAGATTGCATCATCCCTCACATTCGGGAATGCAAGAAAGAGAATGATATATGGATGATTCTCAAAGAAATGTATGAGATCAAGAACACCAGTTGAACTTTGTACCTCAGGAAGAAGATTCTCTCCATCAAGATGGAGGAGAATGAGTTTTTTTCTTCATTTGTATCCCAGATAAAGGAGGTTAAAGATAAACTAACTGATATTGGTTAGACTATGGTGAATGATGATCTTGTGACGATTACCATGAATGGCATGACAGATGATTATCAGATGTTTATAACAAGATTGAATGCAAGAGAAAAGCCTCCAGGGTTTGAAGAGCTTACGGGATCCTACTACAAGAAGAGGAAAGGAGGTTGTCTCTCAAACCTCAAAATCTAGATCTTGCATTGATGACCAAGTTCAAGCCAAAGGGGAAAGCAGTGGTTGATCACAGGAAAGGAAACCTATCACGAAAAAGGACACCACAATGTATGACCTCGCATAAACATGACTCTGCTCCTAAATGTTTTTATTGTGATAAGATAGGCCATATTGCTAAATTTTTCCATAAGAAAAAGGCAAATGGGGAGAGTTACAAGCAGAGAAGACATGCAGGTCATCTGGATGATACAGATCATAACCAAGATGTTAGATTATTTATGGCTGAAACTGCACTAGCCACTGAGGAGGATGAATCAGATATTTGGTTTGTAGATTTTGGAGCCTCCTCACATATGACAGGTAAAAAGCAATGGTTCAGAAATTTTAGAGAATCCAACACTGGAGTAAAAGTATACCTTGGAGATGATAGAGGGTATGAGATCAAGGGACATGGAGATGTCCTCGTCACTCTGCCTGATGGAAACATCTAGAATATATCTGATGTGTGTTATGTACCTGGTATTAAGAAGAACTTGATTTTTGTATCAAAGATTACAGATCTTGATCTCAAGGTAGAATTATTTAAATCTTATTGTATTATTAAAGATTTGTTGGACCAGATGAAGCCTATTGCTATAGCTGCTCGTATAGGAGGACTCTACAAACTGGATGTGAAGAGTACACCACCGCAAGCATTGATGTCATCGGATAAGTCTGCTGAAAACTTGTGGCATCAACGACTTGGGCACATCAATTTCAGTGATCTTCTTCTGTTGCAGAATAAAGGTATGGTAGATGGTCTTCCTGTTTTAAAAAAGTTGCATATTGATTGTGAAGCATGTGCATTTGGTAAACAACATAGAGATGAATTTCATGTTGTTAAAGATGGGAAACATAGGGATACACTCGAACTTGTAACACTGATTTAAGAGGGCCTGTGCAGACAAGATCATTAGGTGGGGCCTACTATTTTCTAATCTTTGTTGATGATTGTACAAGATTCACATGGGTGTATTTTCTTAGACTGAAGAGTCATGCCTTTGAGTATTCCAAGCAGTTCAGGAACATGATAGAAAAACAGATAGGAAAGTTCATCGGGATTCTTCGATCAGATCAAGGCAAAGAATTCAAGAAAGGTGATTTCATCAAATACTGCAAAGAGCATGGGATACAATAGCAGTTTACAACACCTTACACTCCTCAGCAGAATGGAGTAGCTGAGAGGAAAAATAGAACACTGGTGGAATGTGCTCGTAGTATGTTGAAAGGTAATAATCTAACTAATGGCTTTTGGGCAGAAGCCGTCAATATTGTAGTGTATTTGAAGAATAGGAGTCCCACTAAAATTCCTTATTATAAAACTCCTTTTGAAGCGTTGTTTCGCTTCAAGCCTGTAGTAAGTCATCTTAGAGTATTTGGTTCTAAAGATTTTGCACATTTTCCCAAAGAAAACAGGAAGAAGTTAGATTCAAAGGCCATTAAATGTACTTTCATTGGATACTGCAATGAGTATAAGGCTTATAAGTTGTTTGATCCTTCTACTCACAAGGTGTTTGTTAGTAGAGACGTAGTATTCCATGAACAGGTTGATGATGGAAATCCTATTCAAGATAATGAAGAATTGCATGTACCCTTACTTTCAGATGAGGATGTTGAAACAGGGATCAGTCAACAACAACAGTAAGATAAAGAGGAGGAAATTGAGTTCAGTCCCCAAAGAGAAGAACAGAGCAGAATAGTTGACACCGCACCACTCAAGAGATCTAGCAAGCCGAAACAGTTACCAACTCGGTATAGGGATTGTGCGCTCGTGACTGGTATGTTAAACATTGTAGAGCCTTCTATTTTCATGAATCTAGTAAGAGTTGTGAATGGAAGGAAGCAATGAAGGAGGAATATGAATCTATTATTAAGAATAATACTTGGGATCTATTAAAGCTTTCTCTTGGTAAACAACCCATAGGTTGCAAATGGTTATTTAAGTTGAAATTTAAAGCAAATGGGTCTATTGGTAAGTATAAAGTAAGGTTGGTTGCAAAGGGGTATTCCCAGAAAGAAGGTATTGACTTTGAGGAAACATTTGGCCCTGTTGCAAAATTAAATACTATTAGAATGATTATTGCTTTAACCACTAAGCATCATTGGAAAATACATCAATTAAATGTTAAATCTGCTTTCTTAAATGGTGATTTAAAAGAAGAAGTATACTTAATGCAGCCTGAGGGGTTTGTTGAGAAGGGAGAAGAGCAGTTAGTCTGTAGATTAAACAAAGCTCTATATGGTTTAAAACGGAGTCCTAGATCCTAGTATGACAAAATTGATTCATTTTTCCTCGTGCATGGTTATAAGCGGAGCAAAAATGATCCTAATTTGTATACTGTGTTTAATGATGAGGGGCAGATAGTGTTGATTTCTTTATATGTAGATGATCTGATCATGACAGGGAGTCTAGAAAAACTCATTGAAGAAATCAAGCAACAATTATCACAGAAATTTGAGATGAAGGACCTTGGAGAATTGCATTACTGTTTGGGTCTAGAAGTTTGGAGAGATTCAAGCCAAACTTTCTTGTCCTAGGGTAAGTATGTTAAGCATTTGTTGACTAAATTTAAAATGGATGAGTGCAAGGCTGCATTTGTGCCTTTACAACAGAACAACAAACTTCAGGTGAATGATGGTTCGAAATATGCAGATGCAACATTGTACAGACAATTGGTTGGTAGCCTTATCTATTTAACTACAACGAGACCATATCTAGCTTATGCAGTGAGTGTTTTGAGTCAGTTCATGACTCAACCTCATGAGAACCATTGGCTTGCAACGAAAGGAGTACTGAGGTATCTGCAAGGAACTTCAGACTTTGGTATTTTGTATTCTAACTCATTTGATGTTAGCTTGATAGGTTATATAGACTCTGATTGGGCGGGAAATTTAGAAGATAGAAGATCAATTACAAGTTACGCCTTTAGCATTGGATCTGGGGTCATCTCTTAGTGCAGTAAGAAGCATCATATTGTAGCCTTATTCTTAGCAGAAGCAGAATATCAAGTTATGTGTGCAGTAGCATGTGAGGCAGTTTGGTTGCGCAAACTTCTCCAAGGTGCAGGGGAAGAACATACAGAAGCTACGGTTATCAATTGCGATAATCAAAGTTCCATCAAATTGGCTTACAATCCTGTGTTTCATAAAAACACTAAGAACATAGAATCTCAATTTCATTTTGTTAGGGAAAAGGTGTATTCCAAAGAGATTTGTATTTAATATTGTAATTCTTGTGATAATATGGCCGACATATTTACTAAGCCTCTGGGAAGACTGAAGTTTGAGTTGTTTAGGGACATATTAGGTGTGTTTAAGAACCCTTTTTCCATTAAGGGGGAGTATTAAAATTAATGGAGAATAGGTTATTGTTGTTACGTAGTTCTGAATTTTACTTTTTATAGTTATTCGGTTCCTATTCTCCTGGGATATGGTTGTTGTCCTTAACAAATTGTATCTATTTAATATTGAAGATTAATGTGAAGCAAGTGTGACATTTTGCTTGAGGTAGCTCCTAGTGATCCGCACCTGTGAGCTCCTCTTGTTTTGGTTTGTCATTTCATGTCTTCCATGTGAAACTCTTGACATAGATTGTTATCAAAATCAAAAGAGCCATGTAGTGGTTGCTTGCTATTGGGAACGACAATGGCCTCACCATTGACAACAATGGCAATGATATCAACAAATCATATTTAATGCATAAGATTGCAATTGATTGAATATCGCAGTACAATCCAAATCTAAAATCATTTAGAACCCTTTATCAGGCGGAACTTAAAGTTGAGGGCATATGTAAACCCATCACATATGCCATAAGTCAATGCAAGACGATAACCCAAGAGTAACACCATTGATTTCCTAATTAATTTCGTGTTATATAGATACATAAAGGCATTTGCTTAAAAGCGAAGCTAGAAAATATTTATGGATTCCTTTTATCAAATGTTGAAGTTGTAAGGATTCTCATTCAATGCACAAGATTGCAAAAAAAATAGTGAATTGCAATACAATTCATATTTCAAAAAATTTGATATAAATTTTAATATATGGTTATTAAAGTTATATTATTATAAGTATTTGTGGGTAGCTATCAATAATAAATTTATAATAATATTAAATAAGTAAAAATATAAATATGTATATAAAAGTACAATAAACTTGTTAATTCGTGAAAATTTTCGGAAAAAAATCACATAAAAAATATTGGGTCTACTTATTTCGAATCAACCAGTGTAATGTGGTTCATCTTCAGAACAATAAACTTATTACTAAAAAAACTTTAAACTTTATTCATTGATTTAGAAAACTTAAAAATATGTAACGCATAACGCATTAATTTTGAATGATAATTAGTAATTACAATTCTTTTTAATCTATTAACACGAAATTTTAGGTTATTTAAATTACTTTCGCTAAATAAGTGAATCATGTAACTATGGGAATAAACTAATCTACAACCTCTATTTTGTACCTGCATTTGTTGCGGGATAGTACAGTGATGATGTCTTTGTTACTAGCCACAACAGAAACAGGCATGGGAAGGAAATTGAGAAAAAAATATTGAATGGTTTGATCATTATTACGACAATAAAATCACTCGAATTAGGCTCACTTAAATTGTATTCATGAACCATTTATATCCAACGTAGAATTATCAGATTATCGACAACCCAACAAAAAAAAATTGTGAAGTAAACTGGCTGACCCCAACCAGTCGGAGGTCGACCCGGGCTCATTGACAACATTAGGAGCAGAAGCCAAAATTGACTCTCGACAACCGGTGGACCCTGCACAAACTTTTTATATATAGAGTTGAGTTTATAAAGAGGAAAGGAAGTCGCCCAAATACTTGACTTCAGTTTAATTCTGCGTTGAATTTGTAAAGTTTCTCTGTCATTTATTTATTTTTATTTCATTTTCGGGCAAGACAACAAACATCTTGAATGAACAAAAGAAAACTAATGGAAATCTTTTGTTCTTTGTTAAATCATCTGTTTAAAATAAGCATTGTGGCTGCTTAGCCATTCATGGTGTTCAAAATTATGTAAAAATGGTCTTTCGCTTCTACTGATTTAGTCAAAGGTCGGAGTTAAAAACATTACTAAGAAATGTGCGAAGGCCCGACTGCTTCTTCTGGCTCACCTGGCTGATAGGACCCTACAAAGGTCGGGGTCTGAACTATTTTGCCACTCCAAAAAAAAATTGTAAGCTCTCGACTATTCCGATTAGAATCGTTTATTGACTTAAGGAGTTGTTTTTAATGTGATTTTTTGAAATTTCTGGTGTTGGAAAGTCCGGGTGTGAACTATTTTACCATTCTAAAAATTTGTAAGGTCTTCACTACTCTGAGTAGGGTCGCTGGTAGATTTAAGGAGTTTTATTTAGTGTGTTTTTTTGGAGTTTAGAATCTGGTGGATAAATTTGTGGTAAAATGTTGATTTATGTTATTTAAACTAGTTTTTTTACTCTATATATGGATTGAGCACTCTGAAAAACTTCTAGTGCACTTCTATTGTGCAGGGTTTATCCATCAAACTTGTGATTTCAATGGGATTTCAATGGATTCCTCTGCGATTTTAGAGAGTGGTAAAATCTTGATTTGTGTTATTTAAACTAATTTTTTGACTTTATATATGGATTCAGCACCCTAAAAAACCCCTAAGGCACTTCTATTGTGCAGGGTTTACCCATCAACCCTGTGATTTCAATGAATCCCTGCAGACCTAAAAAAATCCACAAGAAAAACTTCCAAAAAATCACACTAAAGACAACTAATTAACTTAATGGCATCAAAAGTGAAGAATATTTCAACATCAAGCTATGCCGGCACTTTTAAATATCTATATATTATTTATTCATTAATATAGAAAACAACAGAACATGCAACGCCATTAATTCAATTAGTAATTACAAATTTTTTTAATCTATTAATATCATTACATAATGTCATTATAATTATTACTAATGTCATTATATTATTGTAAAATTTATTTTTTTAATAAAAATTTAAACAAAATTACATGTATAATATTAAAGAATATTATTTTTATAAATGAGAATTTGCTTCATAAACTTCGCATCTCTAGTGAATGAATATATTGATAAAATTCTTCTTACTAAAGTCATTGACCAAAAAATAATAATAACTTTCTAATCAATAAAATTAATCATCACTATCTTAACCTATTAAATTATAACACTATATATATAAAATATATAAACCTAAAATTATATATATAAGTATTACATGATATATTATTATGATAATTTGATTATCATAATGGAATTGAGAGTGATTTTCTAAACTTTGGAACTTTTAAAATGTAATGAGCATGGTGCATATAATTTTGTTTCTATAATTAATAAAAATACATCTCAAATGCCTTGTTTCGTTCTTCTGAACAACGCAGTTAAAGAGATGGCAGTGAAAGAGACGGTCTTGAAAGACGAACCTTAAACATTGACAAAATATCTAATAAGTATTAAAAAAAAAAAACTCAAACATTCGATAGAATTTTTCATAAAAAATTATCTCAAAACTTTGTAAAATTTTAACGTCCCAGCAACCTCCACAACAAATATATGTTAGGATTGACGTTTTCCATGTTGAAACCGTTTATCATAAGAATAGTTGAAATCATAATTAGGAAAAGTGAATACGCAAGATAGGAAAAAAAAATAGAATCACAGCCATCCTTAACTCTAATGCGGACTTTCAGATATTTGGAGTGTGTAATGTTTACTTGAAGTTAGATTCAGAAGCCTTAACGTTTAATGTAATAACTCATAATTAAAACGTACAAAATTAATACCCAACCATTTTATCAACACAAATCTTTAACTAATTATTAGTATGGAATTTTCAAAAGAAAACATTAGTAGTGAAGAAATATTTGTAGAGCTAATAATGAAAATAGATTTTATTGGTGATTTCAACGTTATAATGTCTTCTGGATCCTACTAACTACAACAGAGTGTTGGGGACAACTCTCAACCTAACTTTATATAAGATGCAACCAATATTTATTGCAGCTATTACGCCTGAGCCCTCAATCAATTTACTACTGCGAGATTCCTTTGTCTTGTAGGATTCTTTTCCTCAAGGAAAGAGTGAAATAAATGAATGCTTCTCATCTCCATTTTTTATCATTATATAGAACTTGACATTCTAAAAATAGTAAGGTGATTGGAAAAACGTCTGAAAATGTCATCATGCCCATAATTATGGTTATTCGTTATTTATTATTAATTTTCTTGGTTTTGTTATTTTATTATTATTATATTTTCTTCATTAATTATTATTTTTATTTATTTTATAGTTATATTTCATCATTTATTATTATTATTAATCAGGGCATCGATTAAGATTAAATAATTACATTTTTATTATATTTCCTAACCCATAAATGTGAAACATCAACTTATTATTATAAAATTTGTATAATGTTTTTTTATGATTAATTATAAATTTATTTATTTAATTCTAATATTAAAAAATTAACTAATTACATTATTTCACTATTATAATTAACCTAAAATTAAGAGAAAAAATGAGAAAAAGAAAATTTCTCATTGTTGTCACCTATTTCAATCTAAAGAGATGAGCGGACATTCTCTCTAACTTGATTACAAATTGTACAAGAGAAGCACATGGCCCATGGGCTGAGTGTATATGTTAACATGCTTGAGATCATTGATGCAAATGAGTTCATATAGTTTCCAAACTTATCTAGTAGTAAACCACTACTTTGTCATTAAATTTTAGAATGGTTATGGACAAAATAAACAATTGAGTTGTATTCATAATCATTTTACATAGGATCCACGACCAAAATGGAACTTCTCACTAAATTTCTGAAAGTCTCTAGTATAAACTTGGTTACAGTGCTTGTGAATTCTCCTTAAAGCCTGAAACATCAATAATATACATGTCAATTAATATCAGTCCTTTGGTGACAGTTGATCTTCCTTGTTGACGCTGACACAAAAGAAAAAGGGATGTGTTATTATTTGATCTTTCTCCAGAGATGGATGAAATAAATCTTGTTTAAAATTCCCTGAATCACTAGTTGATTAATAGAAATATTATATCGATATGGTAATTATGAGTATGGATGCACTCAACCCTAACATGTTTTGTAAGAAGTTTGTGGGAAAATGAATATGTGCCAACCTATGTATCTAGGATGGCCATCGGAAGAATAAGATCTTACTCTTAAACACAAAAGGAAATAATTACTTGAAAGAGAAGAATGTGTACTATCCACCCTACAAAACTAGAAGCAACTTTCCCTTGTGAAGGAAATTGTTGTTGACTATGAAAATCATTGAAAAGATTGACCAGTAGTTCATAACAATATTACAGTTTCCGCCTCACAACAATATAAATTCTAATGTCTATTTGCACACACACTTATATCATGAAAGAAATGTGCACACACATGCATATCCTGAATGGAAACATGAGTATCTGACAAATTTGATAATTTCATTTCAAAAGCTTATATTGGCACATGGCCCAAATAAAATAGGGAAAAGATAACAAATAAATGACCTATGACTAACTTCTAGAAAATATATCAGCGACTCAGAAAATATTAACCACTATAAGGCTTGATTTTCCATCCTCCATGAAAAGTGAAAAATGAACCTCCTAAAGTTTAAAGAAATGGTTCATGATTCATCTAGGCGAGGTGATACCGTCCCGTGAAGGGGAAGACAGGGTGTGTCCATTTTCTTATTGACTCAGAAATTCTCCAAGTCCATAAATAAATGAAGAACCAAATAACGAAAGAAATCGGGTCGCCTATAAAAGATTGGGACGTGCGCTTAATAGGAGGTCAACCCAACCTCATATACCCCCGACTTGGAGCAGTCACATTGTTGGAAACCCAATAAAGAAAATTTGTCAAGGGACTGACTGACCCCAACTAGTTGGAGGTTGGACCCTAGGCCCATTAAAAACATTAGGAGTGGAGAACAAAACCGACTTCTCACCACTAATGGACCTTGCACAAACTTTTTATATATGGATTTGAGTTTGTAAAGAGGAAAGGAAGTCGCCCAAATACTTGAATTCGAGTTTAATTCTGCATTGGATTTGTAAATTGTGCATGGTCGCCTGTTGAAGGTTTTGATCAAAAGTCCTTTAACGAATTGAGAAGAAGGCCCATGATACATTGTTGTAAAAATCTGTGCGATGTTTTGTAAATAATTTTATTTTACATAGGTGTTGATCTATGGGATAATTGGGGTAGCGAGCCATTGTATATTATTTGAGTGGGATTTGGATTTTGAGTCAAGAAGATTCATACAAAAATGTTGAGTCAAATGTGGGGATGAATGCTTGGGAAAAAACGCTAGATAACGGGAGTACAAGAGGGATAAGAAAGAGTCGTTGCAAGAATAAAAACAAAAAAAATATGTTGGGTTGACGACATATATACCCATGAACATAGTTCGCAATGGGAGTGAACCATGCATTAATGAGATAGAGACCATTGATATCACTGTACATAATGTATGCAACTGATTATGATGGTTATATGTCTATCATAGGTGGAGGGGTGCGAGCATAATTACTAGAAAGAGAAAGCATAGATTATTATACCATTCAAATCGCATTGAATTAATGCAGATGTGTCAAGGCAGAGAAGAGGCTGGTACAAATGCTCAAACTGTTGAGGTTTGTCAACCCAATCAACAACAGAAATCATGATTGCACAATAAAACCTCAAACCCAGTTAACTATCTAACAATCTATATAAATTATAATGTTAACATTACAAATAACAGACATCTTTTTTGAGTAATTAACAAATAATTGAAAATCCACATATTATATAATTATATAGATATAATGTGTTATATCCTATTAACAATAAAGATACTAAGTATAACTTTTGAGTTATAAACATGCCACATAATCGTTCTCAATAAACCCCTCAAAATCTTTGAAGTATGTGTTTTATCGAGGTACATTCAAAAGATTCTTATTTATTCTTTTTAAAGTTTTTTTTACCAATTAAATTTGATTATTTTTGTTCATTAATTATAGAACATTTTTTTTTTTAATATTACATGTTTATGCTAAACCAATTTTAAAAATAAAAGTATATATATATAATATATATATAAACCCAATTTGAGAAAAAAATATATATATATATATAAACTTTATGAATTACCATTAGTTGGTTCTAAATAGTTCAATAAACATAAGAATATTGTAATCATTGTATTTAAGATAAATTCGTAACTTATAAGCAACCAAATTCGTAACTTATAACAAATTCTCCATGGAAACACACTTAGGTATGATTTATCTATTAACCAAAGACCTTTATCAATAAGGTAGGTATGATTAGGGCAAACACACTTCATAAAATGTATGCTTTAATATATTATGAAGTTTAAGATAGGAAAAATTATCTAAAGGGATAAATTAATTATAATTCTATATATATATATATATATATATATATTATTTATATATATAATAATGGCCATAAAAAGGACCTACAAATTAAACCATCTTAAAAATATAAGAAACCTTTTTTCTCATATTAAATATCAAGCTTTAATGTCACTTCACTTAGCACTTTCTCTTGATAGAAAAACATGATATCAATGTGCCATAATATATATTTGAAACGATTTAATTTGGACCTATTAATATATGTTGAACTTTGGTTAGTTATAACCAAATCTTTGGCGAAAACTTGGAGTTTTCCCCGTAACACTGAGCTATGGAATTTTATGTTCGATTTGAATTTATTTATTTTTTTGCAAAGATCCAAAGAGGATACCATGAAAACTAATTTAAAGTAAGTTTCTCAATTGGTATTTCTTTTAGATTTTAAAGGACAATAGAGTGCTTGTAATTTCCTCCTTTATGTGTGTGCATGTGCATTTATAGTGTTTTCCTAGTAAGTGTTAAATTAGTATTTGCACATTACGGTGTGGAGTGTGGAGTGTGGAGTGTGGAGTGTGGAGTGTGGAGGGCGGAGGGCGGAGGGCGGAGGGCCGTTGCATTAAACAGAGGGTTAATTTCTAAAAATGTCACGTGGAAGATATTTATAAGGTCAGTTTGTGAATCTTTATAGCGTTACCTCACAAAACCTCATAATAAAAAAAGTTTTAGACGTAATTACTTCATAAGGCGTTCCTCTTTGAGAACAACTCCCCTAGTTACCACTGTGTACTAGTCTGCACTATTAGATGGAATGTTAGATGATTGAATATTTTTACGTCATCGAATTGATAGTAGGTAATAGTTAAGAAAATAGTTAATAGTTAAAAGAAAACTAATAATTGTTTAAGAGAAAACTAATAATTAGGGTGAGTAATACGTTCAAAAAGTAATCAAACAATTGTTTTTTATTGAACTATTTCCTGATGGCTTCACGCGAAGGCTTATTCCTCTCTTGAAAATCTCACACTATTTTCATTATTTTCCAAGTTCTCGCTTTTCTTACAAGGTTTCTTATAAATGTGTATTGGAGAGATCTGTTATTTATTTTTCCTTGCAGATACAACGAACACATGTGCTCTCTTTGCTGACATCATGTATGAAGATGGGAAGTGGGCAGGGTTTACTCAACGAAATATTTTCTTAGGTAGACTAGTTTGAACAAAAGGAAACGAAGGTTGTGTTCAATATATCCACGGATTCGATATATGTTGGAAGTAGTGCTTCCATGTCATGTATAGTTGTCATTAGAAGTTACGAGGAGTCAGTCTTGTTTCCGATGTGTGAGTTGTAATGGTGATTTGTTTGTGTTAAAGTCACTAATTTGTGTCTTATGTATTTGTACCTGTGATGATCAATAAAATTATCAAGCAAAATTTGTATTTTGTGTAATTTCTCTTTGCTCTCCTTTCTATTTTTCTATCTTGGTATCAGAGCCATCATGCTCAGATTTGAGAGGCAAGATCGATATGGATTGTTAAAGCCCCTGCAGTCTAGTTTTGTGAGATCTATTTGATTTAAAGTCGTTGTGTGTTCTCACTTTGATCTACGTGGCATCTCAATATTGAGGAGCAATGGATCTATGAAGTGGCTATAGTTGCAAGCCAATTAGATTTAAGAGTTGTTGTTTTTTTTGCCAAGGGATCTCTTAAACGACCCTGTGATTGTTGGCAGATGGTGGCCATTTTTTTTGTTTTTAGCGTATTGACAGTCAATTGATTCTGTCCCGGGCATGTGAAAGGTTGATCTAAACAACACAGACGTTATTTTGGAGCATGAAATCATTGTTCTGATTATTAGATCTAGTTGTTGTGGAAAGCCAAGAAGCGTTTGGAGCATTGGATTTGTTCAAGCCTGTATCAGCTAAGTAGTGGACATATTCAAGTGCGATTTGGATTTATTTTCTTTTGCGGTGTGCAATGAGCCTCACTTTATGTTTGGGATTTTGAATCCACGTGAAGGAATGTTGCAATCCATGTGAAGCGTAAGAGACAGCGTGCCATCGTTGTTGGGTATCAGGCTTCGACATGGGACAACAAAATAAAAGGTGAAATTGTTGTAAGGCAGACCGCAATTTTGATTGAATAGAGGTTGCACAAGATTTGAAGACTGGAATATGCTTCTGCACTTGAGGGCCAGAGGTTTTACGCCAGACCTGTGAATACGCAAAAATTTCAAAGGTGGATAGGTGTTGTTTTAAACTAAGTTGGAGTGCGAGTCAAGTTGTTGTTGGTAGCATGGGAGAAGAATCAGATTCACATATCTCGGATCTTAAAGAAGAAAAATAGGTAACATGTACTCTCTTCCTTTAGATAAGTTTAATGGCATCAGTTTCCATACATGGAAAGTTAAAATTCAAATGCATCTTATGAATAGAGGTCTGTGGAGTATAGTAAAAGGAACCGAAAAGGTTCCTACTGATGTGAAGCTTTTAGTTATTTGGGGAAAAGTCTATGAATGCAAAGATATATTTAAAATTGCAGCTCTTTAGTCTCAAAATGCATGATGAGACACCTCTCTCTAATCATATAAATGAGTTAATGTCTCTCTTTGGGCAATTGGCTGAAATTGGTGCCAAGGTAGAAACAGATGATGCCAAAGCAATTCTATTAAATAACGTATCTCCCAAGTATAACAACATTGTATTCACATTAAGCCAAATGTCTTCTCAATCATTAGAAGGAATGGTATCATCACTTTTAGCTAAGGAAAAAATGGAAAACACAAAAGGTTCAGATGCTGGTGGTCAACACGAAATTGCACTATTTTCCAAAGGCAAAATGAAAAAAAGAAGGGCTTAACAAAATGCTTCTACTGTCACAAATATGGACATAATGCGTGGAATTGTAGAATTCGTGCAAGGGATGTTCTCAATGGAAAGGAAACTACAAACATAGCCAACTTGGATGACATGTCAGAATCAGACAATGATGAGTGGGCATCAGTATCACCTCTCAAACTATTTTAAAAGTAAAAGAGATTTAATTTTTTCTATTTTGTGGTGTGAGTTGATGAAGTTTTCTATTGTGTGGTTTTTATTGGTTATAAAAAGGATTGATGGTTCTTAAACTGGAAGCCTTGATGTCCGAAACATCAATTATTGTGTCTTTTTATTTGTTATAAAAAGGGTTGGTGGTTCTTAAACTGGAAGCTGTGGTGTCCGAAACATAAATTCTTATGAAAGGTCAAGTTGTTTGATTAGATCTTGAGCACATTCAGTATCCAAACCTCCATCTTATCAACTGACAGATATCCGAGAGCGAAATATCCGACAGATAATAGTTGGTCCATAGGATGGTTCATTACTTGACGACTCTTATCGCAAAACCCTTGACGAGTCGATTTGTCAATATTGTTGATCCTGCAAAGTTCGTCAATGATGGTCAAAGGCAGTTATGTTTAAAATGGAGGTCAAGTAACAGCTCGAAGATATGGTGGTGAAGAAAGGGCGGAGTTTGCGAGATTCCGGAATGGATGTGAATGTTGATGAAGACCAGTCAGACATATATTTGTTTATTTTTGTAATATGCTTTCCATGTAAGCATTAAGGGAGGGTGTTGGAAGTAATTATTCCATGTCATGTGTAGTTGTCATTAGGAGTTATGAGGAGTGAGTCTTGTTTCTAATGTGTGAGTTGTAATGGTGATCTGTTTGTGTCGAAGTTACTAATTTGTGTCTTATATATTTGTACATGTGATGATCAATAAAAGTATCAAGCAAGATTTGTATTGTGTGTAATTGCTCTCTACTCTCCCTTCTATTTTTCTATATGTATATTCCTTACCATAAGCTCAAAAATAATAAAAGTTTTTCCTTTTTCTTCAAATTGTCTATTTTTGGTATTCTATAGATAATCTTGTTTACAAATATTCATGTTTGATCTACATCCTGCTTTCTTTAATTTAAATTGTGGAGTCACTTGTTTGTTTTTCATAGGTGGAAGCTAGAAGTTTATATTCACAAAGTTCTTTCTTCAAAATTCCACTGAACTATGATTTCCTGATTGTTGTCATATTTATTACTCCAGTAAAATTTGTAAATAAAATTGAATTTCGTGTCACAACAAAAATGAGAAGCCCACATAAATCTTTATTCATGAGAATGAAACAAATATTTCACATTTCTTTCAATGATTTTAACTAAATAAATTATGCCTAATAAAGCGTCATTGCAAACTTAATTTTCTTCAATTTATATAAAGACTTTTAGAAGTTCTATTTTAAAGGATGTTTGACTAAGAGTTTCTGGAATTTTGCCCAATGAATATAAATTTTATTCTTCTAAACCTCATTAAACTATATGTGAAATCTAGAGTTGTTTTTCAACTCAATTTCTACCTATTTTCTTCAAACGTCACCTAATCTTTAGACTGCCAGTTACAATTCATAAAACATAACAGGGTGATATAATGTTAATTCCCATTTATATGTTCATTTAATATAACTGTCTAGCGTTGTTACTTGGAGTTTTTATTATTTATTTATTTTTCGTTGTGTGTTATAATTTGTTCTACAAGATGTCATTAACATTCAAAATTTCAACAGATGGAATATTGCTATCAAGGATCTTGGAGCTGTCACTGGTGATGCACTAGCTCATCCAGGGGAAAAACTCATCTCCGACCTCTGGAAATTTCTTTGAAACTGGAGGAGCGCCCACAAATTTAGCCGCCTATGTGGGAGCATTTTTTGCACCTCCGTTGGTAGCATCACGGCTAGTTATTCCCCCTACCTATCTTTGGGAAGGTATAGATTAGACAAATCCAACAATGAAACTGAATGAGACCCTTGCTTAAAGGTCATTCTTGCTTAATATGAAGTATTAGCACTACCCACCTAAAAGGTACAGAAGGGAGAATTAATCTTTCCTAAATTCTTGTTGGAATCCATTGTGGACTGTGACATATATACTTGGAGAAAGGAAATTCGATGACATGTAAATTGCAACCAAATTTCTTCCTCCTTTCTTTTCTATGAAATGATTCTATTGGAAAATAGAATAGATATCTTATATTGACAACCAATTTAGCTTGTTGATCTACTGTCATTACAAGGATCCATTAAAAAATCTCCAAAACTGGCATGGATTTTCAGGCTGCATCCAAATGAAAGGAGAAGGTATTCTTTAGAAGAATAGCAAACATCTCGGTGAACCGCCAAGTTCACCAAGACCCGTGCCATCCGATACATGTAAATCATCTCATCAATAATCGATTATGGGTGTACATGAGCGCAATCAAGATTATTTATATATGATCATTATGACATGTTAATATTCAAATTGGATTGAATATCTTTGAACATTACAAGAACTTACAAAATCAAATCACATAATCTCCAACTTTTACAGACACCTATACCTACCTACCTCGTATGATGTGTCTGATCACTTTTTCCTGTTGTTGGGTGTGAAAAGAGTTAGAATTGGTATTTCCATCTACAAAAAAGTCAGGAATGCTATAGCGAATGGAAGTAAGTTAGCGCACACCATTATGAAGGTTCTATCTATTCCTTTAGTGGTTCTTAACTTCAACATATGAAGTCACAAAACCCACCTTATTCGTTGAATGGCCCTCGATCGTTTCATGCAAAGGCTTAGCCTTAGTGCCATAAGGGAAGGCCTCGGTTATTCACCAATCAAAACCTTGTATCTAGAAATAGGATGGTAAAGATGGAATCTTGAAATTACCTATTTTATATGAGTGATCTGTGTTTATCAAGTTTTTTTTAGGTGTTTTTTTTTGACATTTTATATCATTGACTTTATTATGATTTTTATTTATTTTTATAATGATTGAAAATTCAAAATATTCCACGAAGTTATGATATTTCAAATTTAGTTGTTTCAATTTTAATGTTGGCTGAAAAACAATGCACTTTATATTATGGGATGTTGATAATATACGAGACATGAGTAGATTAAACCTAAATACTCTATAAATTTTATCCTTAGTAATTAATTCTCTGATTCGAGTAAATTTTGTTACTCGTTAACCAAGACCTTTTACTTCAACTGATGTGTTAGAATTGCATTTTATTAAAAGTGTTAATGAACATATCTGCATGTTGTAAAGAAGAGGGAACAAGACAAGAATCAGCAACATAAAACACAAGACGTTGATAATGGAGTTCATCTAGGAGGGACTATGTCTCCGAACCCCTATGTAAAGATGGTGTAGGCAACTACATTAAGTGCTGGAAAGAGTGATGATCATGCAAGGAATATTCCCTCACGCAAGAGTGGCTCCACAAGATGTTCCACTGCAGGAAATCTCATTCACAAAAGGACTCCTATCAGCATGACATAATTTCACGTATGATAATAATGAGCATCTCGCTAACATGACATCAAAGGGATCTCAATTCAAACTTACATGGCGACACATGAGTATCTCGTCAACATGGAGAAAAAGGGATCTCAATGACAATAAGTACATCTCACATCAAGAACAAAATAAGGTCCCACATCAACCATCAAACATCAAACAGGGATCTATACAACACAATGCATCTCAAGCAAAGAGACAAAGAAGTACATGATCACACTTCATATACCTCACATCAAGGAGTGTCTGAAGAAGAGGTTGACAAACTGTTGGATTTGGCTGTACCATCAATCTCGTGGCGTCGGATATCATGGAAATGATTGCTCGCACATTGAATGCTGACACCTACACTCCACTTTGAAAAGTGGCCGAAAATGGAATGATCAAATGGAAAATTTGATTACACTATCAGATTTGTGGCGTCGAATAGTGTAAAATCGACTGTCAATTTTATGAATTCTGATAAAGTGAAAATCTAGGGCTACAAGAATCTTTTAGATTCCCCCTAGATTCCTCAAAGATTCCCTACTCTGGGTCATCTAAATATCTGTTGCTCAGATCAAAAATTTATTTGCACCATCAGGTTTGTGTTGTCGAGAGGTGCAGGATTGACATAAAGTTTGTCCAATTTAGACACTGGAAAAATTTTGCCCTACTGAAAGTTGGGCTCAATCATGGTTCCGCCTGCCTCTGCGCCACGCTCATGGTTCCACCTGTAATTAATAAAAAATTTGTCTTGAAATCCCCACTCTTCCCTTAGCCTCCGCGCACTAATAAAATATGGGTTTATAATAAAATTCGTGGGCGGATAAAACAATGATGTCATTGTGGCACATTGGTGGCGGTGGACGACTGAACGCGCAAGGGTTGGGAGATCAAATCTCGCCCCTGCCAAAACTGATGCATTATATATATCATGGTAATTGTGATATTTTTTTTTTGGATCCGTTACATACTGTATTAAATGTGATTGGAGTGTTTTGTTTTAAGTGGAGGTGTGAGGGCGCCCAGGAGGCGGGTTGGCCACACCGGCTAGGTGGGTTCAAGCCCCGTCGCCCTCAGAGTTCATGTAACAAATGGCAATGGTGGGGGCATGGTTCGGGTCCACCGGAGGTGGCCCGCCCGCCACCCCCCTTTGATACAAACAAAATATATATATATATATATATATATATATATATATATATATATAATATATATATATATATATATATCATATATATATATATGGTTACCGTGGTTGGGGCCTGGTGGGGTCATGGCCACCGACCTATATTTAATTACAAATTTGTTTTATAACCTTATAGTTGGGTCAGATGGAGGTGGCAGGAGTCATGGCCCGCCACCTAATTTAATAATTTATTTTTTTTTTTTATTTTTTTTACAACAATAGGCCATTTTATTTTGTCTAATATAAGAGATATTAGGCAAATTAAAGAGGCAACAATTTTGCCCGTCTCAGGAGCTAAGTTCCCACGTCGGTTGACAGTGAATTTGTAGGACACTTAAACCTGGCCCACTGCCCAACTTTGACCAAAAATTTGACTGATTCTTTCTCCCTCACACAAGCTCAGATTTGAGTGTCGTTCACACCATTGGAACACCATTGGAATCAAGGAGACGAGCACTTTGATCTGGTGTTAATTTGGGGGCAACCTGACCACTTTGAATTTTGACCCCTTTTGAGTCCTCTGGGACTTATGGATGTCTCTGGAGCCACCTGGATCAATCGTCCCCACTGAGGAGCTTTTGGTCCTCCAAAAGCATGAAAAATAATCTACAACTTCTTTGTACCTTATCTACACTTACAAGGGTCTGATAAGTCACCCTTCCTTCTGCTTCACCTTTGTCCTTTGGAGCCATAAGCGATGAGCTGACACCTGCAACCTCTACAAACTTGTAGTACAATTCTACAAATTACATGCTTGATTTACATGACCAACTAATGAGCCAAGCATCCCATACTTGCCACGAGTTTATAACACATACTCGGTGGTCAATTTTACATCAAAATGGAAACAATACCCCAGCTATGAAAACAAGACCAACATATCATTGTTGCTTCAACAAGTGATGGAAAACACATCATCACTGCAACACATGATTTACAAAAAGAAGGCCAAACACTATTGTTGCTTCAACAAGTGATGGAAAACACATCATCACTTTCACAATTTAAAAATGCATCACAAAATAAGACCAAACATCATTGTTGCTTAACGAGTGATGGAAAACATCATCACTTTTACATTTTAAAATGAAACAAATGATTTACAAAAACACGACCATGACAAGCTAACATATGTAGAAACCAATTTTCTCACTCTTAATCCCTTTTTACAAATTATAAAATTCACAATTAAATGAACCATCTTACAATTATTTTAGTTCATATCCTTATAATAGCCATAACATTTAATTCCAATCAAACAACCGTGACATTTAATTCTAACCAATTCTTACAACTACTCTAATACTTATCCAAAAATAAATAGTTTTCACTTGACAGAAACTTTGGGCTTGGTCCTAACACTTTTACATGTAATGCACAAAGCTGATTTTTATAAAATTAGTGTGTATTGATTAAACATATCTAAAAAATAATAATAATTATTAAATATAAAATAAATAAATAAAATCATTAAATTATTTTATATAGAAAAGATAGTTTTTATTTGTTATTTATTTAGAACTAAAATTGTAAGATTATTTATTAATTAGAACTTAAATATGCTTTTACTTATACTTAGATTTGTTTCTATGGCTTTTTTTATTAGACTTTATTATTTGTAAGTTGATTGAATTTAATTGATGTAGTAAATTTAATTTAATTGTTAATGACATTAATAATGACATAATGTTGTTGACAAAAAAATTAAAATTAAAATTAGTTAGCAAATAAAAAAGTGTCACTAATATTAACACAATTTTTTAAAGTTAAAAACTAGACTCCTTTGAAATATCTAGATTTGACAATCACTACTATTACACCTAAAGCATTGAAACTAGCCTTAAAATTGACTCCCAGCTTTGAAAGTGATTGGCCCATTAGTAGCTCCATAATTTTCTGTGGATGACTTTTTTTTTTAAATAATGACTTTCACAACTAACACATATGAAATCAAAAAATTAAATAACACCTTTTAAACCAAAATATTAAAAACAATAATAGAATCAAACAAAATTACTATCATTAATAATCTTTTCTTAAATTAAAAATCATAACATTTAAATAAAAATAACTTACACATCCAACGTGATCCTAAAAATTATAAATAAATCAATAAATTAAGAGAAAAAAAAGAAAACCCAAATAAATAATAATAAAACTTTTTATGCAATGGGGATGCTTAGCAAGACAAACATGCTAGGGGGGTGATTTGGCCACCCCATAACAATGAATGCATTAATTATTAATGTGGCATGACAGCCCCCTTGCATTTTAATGCATGCCAAGATTGAGGATGCCAAGACATTCTTCTTGTGAGGTAGAGGTGCCTTCTCGTAGAAGCACCAATCAATCTATATTTATTTGTTTGACAATTTCTTTTAGATGGATCCCCTGTAGCATGGTGCAAGCTCAAAACTTTTCCAAAGAATGTGGATTGAACAATGTGAAGCAAAAATTGAAACTTATTTGCTTAGAAGGTACAAAAATGCACATGTACAGTTATATTTTTATTTTTTTCCATGTATGAGACATTTTGTTCGATTAACTTAATGATAATTATGAAATTTATGTATGACACCAATCCTTCTCCTCCATTATACCTTGGCATACAATAATGTAGAAATTGACACATTCATAATCAAATTATGTGCACGTAGAATGTAAAAGACTGCAAGCTTTTGATCAAGTGAGATAGTTCAATATTGAAAAATGGTCAAAAATGACTATGAGAGGAGAAAGAAATACGCACCAAACATGTGTGGAAGGAAATAATCTCAGCATCAATTGTACACTTCACAACCTTTTTTCACTTTTTGGGAATAGAGTTTTCTTTTTTAGTCATAAAAAGCCTTTTGTGTTTATTTATAGGCCCCATTCATGGACAAATACATAGCCAAGTCTCGTAGAATATCATGTTGAATAAAGGAATGCTCATAGATGCTCCCATAAGAGTTCAATATGGTACGTCTAAATAGTGAATTAAAGTTGTTATGTCAACCAAAAGACTTATTTAATCAATTCTCAACAAAAGAGCCACTTCTATCCTATCAAACAATGTAAAGTTATTATGAGAGTGACTAGCTTTATTGATATATCTATTTCATAGCTTTTCTTTCAACTAGTTTATTCAATGCTAAATTTTGAATATGTCATTTTGGAAATAAACTTTGAATATAAACCTCTTGTCACAAACCAGTCCAAATGCGCAAAAGAAGTTAAGAAAGGACAACCAAAGGCAAATCTAATCACCTTAAGAGCAAGTGGTAAAACGCTGTAAGCTTTTGATCAAGTGAGACAGTTCAATATTGAAAAAGAGCATCTTTTTGATCAACTATTTGCTATTGGAACTTGAAATAACGTCTTTGAAGATTGAGAGGCAATCTATGTTGGAAAAGTTATAGAATTTGTAAATTTGGCATAACTTAAGTGATTTCTCTTTATCTTCTAGCTTTGAATGACATTTTGTTTACTAATATTTATATTTAATGATCTTCTATATGTCACAATTCCTTTAAAATTTATGTCTTACGGTGTTTCCTTTGCAACATCTGACACAATTGTTAATTATACACTACAATTAAATTGAACAATGAACTTTTTATTTTGATTTCACTTACCACATTTTTATAAATTTTTAGATAATTTAACAAAAATCTCACATTATTTCATAAAATAGCACTAAACTTAATATTATTTCATGAATAGAAGCTAAACTAGGAATCACTTGTGCCTATTTAGTGTCTAATGTAAAGCTTAACATTAGATACACCAAATTTACATTACACTATGGTGAAAATAGTAGAACTAACCAATCGATCCCTTAGTAATGCATGCGCGCTTGTACATGTATTTCTCTCCATCTTTGATATTTGTTAGTTAAACGATTCACCATAAAATCCTTTCATTACAAAACTAACTATCATTTTTTATTAATGGTAAATTAAATTTAACATTAAATTTAATTTTTAATTTTACATTTTTAAATGGGTAATATTATTTATGTTTAATTTTTTGTGATACATAATTGTCATGTAGTACATTAACTTAATATTTAATTGGTTTAAAACTTTTAATAATTTTAAATTAATATTACAATTTACCATTTTAAAATTTCATTGTTTTAAGATTACCTAAATTTAATATTATATTTGTTAAGAGGTATTCTTTAGTCAATCTAATAGAATTAATAGGAGTAAGTGTATGAAGTTCTAGAATTAATCGTTACAATTATATATTATTTGCTAGTTTTTTTTAAGAATTATAATTAATATAGTCAATCTAAAAATTATTAAATATTTATCAAAACTAACATTAACAACTAGTTTTGGTTATATATAAGATTTAACTATTTATCATAAATTTTTTATTAAATTAGTAATAAATTATTAATCTATAAACAACTTATTATCAATTGATCACAAAATTAAGATTTTAATTATTAATTTCTTAATTCTTAAAATATTATTAATGTT
Source organism: Pinus taeda (assembly GCA_000404065.3). Classification (NCBI taxonomy): domain Eukaryota; kingdom Viridiplantae; phylum Streptophyta; class Pinopsida; order Pinales; family Pinaceae; genus Pinus; species Pinus taeda. The sequence continues at coordinate 72,735 of APFE030169065.1, forward strand.
AATATTATTTTTATGTCGTTTAAAAACGAACAAAAATATATTTTTTAATTATATTATTATAATAGCATAAAAATATAGGAGATAAATGGAGCAACCAGTTTCTCCAATATAGGAAATCTCACATTAGTAGGGGACTGAATAAACCCCTTTCATGTGTGAACCTTAAAAACATGAAAGGGGTTTAGTTAATCCCCTGCACATGTGGGATTCCTTACATTGGAGAAATTAGTCGCTCCATTAATCTGAGAATTCAAGAACATGCAGTAGACAATTGGCATAATCGTTCTCATTCCTCAATTATTGTTGAACATGCAGACAAAACTAAGCACCGTGTCTGCATTGAGGATTCCAAGGTCATTGTGAAGATTGATCATTTCCACCATAGGAAGTTGAGAGAGACCATTAAAATTAAGAAGTAGACCAAAAATCTCAATAGAGACAATGGTTGGAAATTAAGAGTTGGGTTCCTGCCATTTCTTTGTGATTATTTTTTCTTATTTTATTTTATTTTTAATAATTAATATCTAATATATTTTATGTATAATAAATAATTTTTTTATTTTTAAACCTTATTAATAATATTTTAAGAATTAATAATTTAAGAATTAATTAAATTATTACTCATTTAAATTTTCTTACAATTAATTAGTTATAGTTTCTTATATATTGATAAAAAAAATTGGTCATTAATGTAGTTGATTAAATTTATTTGTTAATTATAATAATTAGAATTTAAGAATTAATAATTAATTAATTAATATAAATTATGATAATTTCTTACACATTGATTATATTACTTATAATTTCTTAACCAAAAAATAAGTCGTTAAAGTTAGTTTTTAATAAATAATATTATAATCCTAGATTACAAGAATGAGCCCTCTCTGCGCTCTCTGCTAGGGTTTATGAACAAAAATCCTGACTTCTCTGCAACAGATTCATGAAGCCAGCGCGATCAACCACCTGCACTTACAACAATCTGACGCATCAGCAATAGGAATGAGTGTACCTGTTGGGAGGGGAGAGATCCCCTCCTATTGGAATTTTGCGGCTGGAGAAACAACTAACCAAGGCGCGACGACTATTGGTAATCGGAGAGGACATGGGAAAGGTCCTCCGATTCTTGGTGCCTAGTGGCAGGCTCGCATGCCAGGACAGTGCCTCCCACAGGCAACTAAAAAACCAAGATTCATAATACCCAACAACAAATTGGATACCTACAGGAAGTACATGAAGGATCATGCACTAATCTGTAAGTTTATCGGAGTTTGGCCAACTAAGAAGGACCTAGTAAAGTGGATACAATACAAATGAAAGCCAAAGGGCCATATAGAGTTGAAGTTGGGGGCTAAATTCTTCTTTACAGTCAATTTCACTAGTCTAGATGATAAGGAAAGGGTTTCGAAAATTGGCCTTACTTCTTCAACAATGGGGGTCTATTCATGCGGCATTGGGAAGAGTGTTAAAACCCTAACGAAGAGAAACTCTTGGCATCACCAATCTGGGTCAGACTATTTAGCCTACAGGTAGATTTCTGGGATCTAGACATCCTGGAATGAATTGGGAACTCCACTGGAAGTTTTGTTAAGGTTGCAGACTCCACACAGCAGGGAAGGTACACATCCTATAACACAAACTGTGTATACATGAATATAATGGAACCTCTACCTGAATTCATTGAGCTAGAGTATCATGACAAGGTTTGGGAGCAACCCCTTGACTATGAAAAGATTCCCTTTAGGTGTCATAGATGCCATGAGTATGGACATTTATTTTGTGAGTGCCCGTTGAACCAGTCTGAAAACCAAGAGACTCCTAACACCAATAGCTAAACCAAACCATGAGAGGATACCGAGGGATTTCAGGAAGTCCAAAGGAAAAAAAGGAATCAGAAGAACTCGCAAACCCAACCCCATCTGCCTCCAAGCAAAGGTCTACGTAACAACAACAAATATGACATCCTTAAGGAGGAGGAAGATGTCACGGAAGTCCAAACTACATCTCTAGGCCCAAAAAATCACCCAACCCCACAGAAAGGAGGGAATAATATGAAGAGAAAGGTTGAGGAGGAACCACAAGACAAAGAAGTCACTACGCAACTAGTAGATCAGGCCAACATGGAGATCGATATCCAAAAGGAGGATCTAAGCACAAAGAAACAGGTCATATGATGGTTGTTGAATGAATGGAGGCATTTGGATGAATGATTCATACTAAAGGATCATAAAAAAATTATATAAAGAAACCTTCCAACAATATAAAGCTAAGCAAGGGCTGACAACTCCAGATCAACCTGAACAACTAGGATCTCAAACAAGCCAAGGTGCGGAACAAGGATCTCATGGAAAAGGAGGGAGAAAAGGAGGGAGAAAGAATTTGAATTCCATACAGATGGTGGGTGAAATGTTGGTGAATTCAGGAAGGGTGGTACCACTGTCGACGATATTCCACCAAATTAACAAACCTCTTAAATGATCATTACATCCTGGAATGTAAGAGGCCTCAATATCAGAGACAAACAAAGATATTTGAAGGAAGGGATTAAAAGGGATCAACCCAATATCATGGTGATCCAAGAAACTAAGATCTTAGAAACAAAGCTAAAGGAAATTATGCAGGGTTTCAAGCCAAAGTACGAGGTAGTTGCCTAGGATATCAGGCGTAGTGCCGATGGCCTCGCTATCCTTTGGAACCTTGTGGAAATAATCTTCGAGGACTGGTTCAGCCTCCCAAGAATCCTCTCCCGAAAATTCCACCACATTGGATCGAGTGAGTGGGTTATTCTGTTAGGAGTTTATGGGCCTTACATTCCATGAGAAAAAGGGGTTTTCCTCCAAAACCTTGCAAAATTGAGAGAAGTATATCTATAACTCTGATAATAGGTGGGGACTTCAATATGATCTCGTCATTGGATGAGAAGAAAGGGGGAATCCGATGAACATAAGTATGCATGGAAGCATTTGGTGACTTAATCATTGAGTTTCACCTTGTCGACCTACCAGTGAACAATGGAGTCCACACATAGAATAACAGGAAGGGGGAAATACACCAAATTGCATCTCGTTCCTGACTTCGAAACAAGTGATTAGTCAAGATATTTTCCTTGAGGTTTCGATCCTCCCATGCATGGGATTAGATCACTGAAAAATATGTCTAGAGATATATCTAAAAACGGGACCTAAGAATCGTCCCTTTAGATTTGAATCATTATGCCTAAGGAATCCCAAAGTCATGAAGAAAGTGGAAGGATGGTGGAAAGGAAGTGAAGAGAAAGGGAGAAACCACATGCATACTGTTGGGTCCCTATAATACTAGTGATTACCCCATTACTATTGTAGTTATACCCCTTATTAATATTGTTGTGCCCCTATTGCCCCCATATTGTTATTACTGTGCCCCATAGAATCCCTTTATTGTTATTTTTGTGGCTTTATATTATTATTGTTAGTTCGGCTGGTTTATATTGTGACTCCTTAGACTCCTATATATAGAAAGGAGGTTTTGTCATTTGAATCATCCAAGAATTGTTCATTTATGTAATGTAAAGGAGGTTGCCCCCTCGAAGAGGCTGAATTCTAAGTCGTTGATCTATCTTTTCTATCTTTTCTTGAGCTGGTTTCATAACATTTTCAAACATCCTCACTCTGTCACTTGCCTCCCTAGTTTTTGCGTTATCCATTTTAAACCTCTCATATCATCTCTGCCACGTCACCATGACATTTGATCCTACGATGTCAAATGCTGCAAAAATATGTAGTCATACCATCCACATGTTCAAGAGAAGTCTTCCTACCTACAAATTGTCTGATCATCTGTCACCATTTTGGATTACTCTCATTCATTGTGTTTCCCATTACATGTCGATGATAAAGCATTCATTATGACCTTCCTTTGACAGATCACTTCCTATCGACTTCAGCTCATTATTGAGGAAGTTGATCTAGAAACTCGCTTCCAGTACCTTGGAGCTGACATGCTGCAATGGAAAGTTCTTTGTGCTCAATGATAGGTTCTCATCATTTTTCTTCAATCAAATGACTTCACGAGTGTCAAAATTCAGTTCCTTATTCACACTTTGTTAATTGTACTGATAGTACCTTGAGAGGCATTGACATTATGGGTGGTTTCCCTTGCGCTTGTTAACGGTTCACATCATTGGCCGATAATCAAGTGATTTTCTAGCATGCACGACTTCAGCATGTCTGTCCACATGTTTTAATTTTTACTTTGATCGGGTCATGTTGGAGCACAAGACCCTGGGCTTAGATCAAAAAACTCTAGGTTGTCAGGAGTGATGAGTCATTCATGATTATATACATGATTATTTAGATGGATGGCTATGACCATACCGTGGGTCTTTTCATTTTGATCCTCCCTATGTGGATGGTTGTGCCCATGCCATGGACCTAATTCATATGATCCCTTCAGTTGGATTGTTGTGTTCATGCTAAGGATCCATGCACATGATCCTTTTCTTGATGCAGAGTTGTGCCTATACCATGGATTCATGTATTTTTATATGCCTCTCATATTTATCAAGCATGACTATCATATTCCATATATGTACATGTATATTTGAGTTGCAAATCTTCTGATGTTGGTATTCCAAGTCCTCACTCCATCTTAAAGCATTTCAGCCATCTCACTCAGCTCTAACTTCATGCTTTAGGGGGTACCTTTTACACAGTAATTTTTCACTCTCCTTTCACTCCTTGTTCCTGATCGAGGAGAAACCTAGTAGTGACTACTCTGTTATACTTTCACCATGAAACCTATGCTCTTTAATCCCTTGAAGTTTGAAGAAAGTAGTCCCCACTCCCTTCAGAACATTTCCAGAGAATCCTTCTTAAAACCTAGCTTTTAAGATCAATTCTCTTTCCTAGTGTCTCACTCATGCTGACTTGTAGAATTTAGCATTGTGACCCACACCGATCAACACTACAGTTAGATCAATACTCGCATAATTCTACTTCTAGAAATTTTTTATAAAAGGAATCAGAGTTTCATGTCTAGAAAGTTCTAGTGGCGATGTGTTGGATGTTTGTTTGGTTGGATAAGGGCCTAGAACTCCATATAAGGTTCTTCCCCCCTTAAAAGTGGACCTTCCGAAGGAGATAATACCTTCTTCCCCCTTTAGTGGATCTCATTCTTATCCTCCTATCCTTATATAAACCACTTCCTCTTACACTTTTTGGTTACACACAATATAACACAACGAAGCGGAAAAATTCTAAAATCTTTAGCATTTGGTAGGAGAATATTAGTCTTAGATGACAAAATACTAGAATTTGGTAGCTAAAGTATGAGGAAAGACAGTTAGAGCTTGGAAGCCATTTCATGTTAAGCTAGGGGAGGAAAAGATTGTTGAAAAGGCATGCAACAGGACTTGGATACTGCAAAGGAGATCTCCAATGTCAAGGCTTCAGTTATATTTCTCTTTGAAGCTTATTTTAGTACAACTAATGGTTTATTTCATATATCGGAAGTAATATTATATTTGATAGCTTAGAACTCGAAATTTTAAGTATATTGGATTCCATTTTATCTTATCACATTTGTTGTTGTTTCTTGCATGTTTGTTTTAAATACTTGAACGAAAGGAATGAAAGGAAGCTAGAGCAAGGAGGCAAGATCACCATCAAGAGGATTAGCGTTATAAGATGTAGGCCCTCTTATTCAATTCTAATCTAAGGAAATTTAAATTAGATTGTCTTGTTTGTGGCTAGACCCACTCCCTTTAGCTAGAGGGATCATCTCTGTCCATATAGAGGATATTCCTACACCACAATCCTGGAAGTCCTGTGGTAGATCTACATATCGATGGTATCATTGTACCATACCTTGATTCATCTTGGGGCTGCCATGAATGTGATGAATAAGGAGACTATGCTTAAACTGAATCTCAAAGGATCGCTAAGAAATACCACAGCAATCTTGCAACTTGCAGACAAGTCCATAGTAGCTCTTGAGGGGGTTGTTGAGGATGTGATGGTCTCCACTGATTTCTATGAATACCCTTCTAACTTCTTAGTCTTCAACCTAAAACCAAGTTCAATGGTTATCCTGTCATCCTTGGAAGGCCATGGTTATCCACGTTTGATAATTACATAAGTTTAAGAGATGGGAATATGACCATTATAAATGGTCAATTGTCCAAACAATTGGTCTTATACCCTCTTGCTCAACCATATCTTTATCATGACTTACCTTTATGGTTAGAAGAGGGGGAGAAAGATGAATTCTACTCTTCCCCAATCTCTACCCTAGATGCTACTATAGGAGGGGGGAAACCTAATGAAGATGACCTAGTTGAGGAAATCCTCTAGAATTAGCTCCGTAACACCATGTCTCTTGAGGAGTTAGTGAAGAAAAATGAAGATAAACCTTGGACTGGTTTGTGCCTAGCTAACTGGAGTCCTACTTGTTGATCTAAAGATGATCTTAGGTTTTCATTGATGTCAACCCAAGCAGCACCAGGGGCTACCCTAATCTTTCAAGGGAATTTTGACTTGAAAACTTACTCTATTTTTAGTCAAGGATATCTATATGGATTATATTTGTCGAGATGTTTTCGTTGATATATGGCACGCCAAGTAATTCTTCAGGGTTTGAGAGATATTCATGTTTGAAGTTAGTAACCCCAGTTAGTGGACTAAAACCCTATGGGGTTGTGGCATGGAAATGGTAATTGGTTTTGGTCATTGAATAGTTAATAATTAATAATTTTTTAAGCTCCTAAAATCCCTCCAACATTCTCTGTAGAGGCCCCTCTCAAATCTATAAAAAGAAATCTCATATATCCTTCAAACGTAGCGATTGTGGCATTTCGCTATAAATTCATTTCTAGGAAGTCTTAGATTCTGAAAGTAAAACCCATTTGATTCGCAATCCATATGAATGTCATGACCTAATTTGAGATCTTGGCTCACTATATTTTTAGATATATGACTTGTGGAAGTTAGATTTTTTGTAGGGTGCCAAATTTCATCTCAAAGAAGTGTCCTTGGGAACATCATCATAACTCACTCTCTGAGAAGGGGATTGGAATACTGTAAAGAGCAATGGATAGTGCACATACTATAATATTATTTATATAAATATATAATATATATATATTTCAGAGCAGAACGAGGGAATAGTGACACATTGCATGTTGTACAAGTTTGGTCTATTCAACTAGTCCATAATTAGGTCATTGTGAGAGATTGGGCATAACTTTGTCTTGAAGAGTCCAAATCGGGTCAGAGCTATGGCATTGGAAATAAGACTCAAAGGGATTATATAGGACCAAAAATCACATCTTGGGGATATGAAATCATAGATATACATCAGATTAAATATCGTGCTCCTAGAAGGCAAGAAAAACTAGATCAAGTGTTGTCAGGGGGTGCAAAGGACCAGACTTTCTAGGGAAGCAAAGAGAAGGGTGCAGTAAAATGATGTAGCAGAGGTAAGATACATGTAAGTATATTATATATATGCATTTTCATCTCTTAATTGCCTTAGGTTCTTTTTATTCTAATTTTTTGTTTTTTTTTTAGCACTTACGTATGCTCTGGAGGATGAATTTTTTTTTACTATTATCATGTCATGGGTATTTCCTTGAAGACTTTTTGTAGGTATTATATATTCATCAAGAGAATAATCAATGCATAATCTAATGTTCTGAAGAATTAGAAAAGGTAGCATGATAAGAGCAACAATCAAGGTGTAGAACAACAACAAGAAGTTCACCACATGAAGTCTTCAAGTGGGTAGCATTGCATACATACAATGTAAAAGTATCATTGTACAGAGTCATTGCAAAAGCATCTTTGTAAAATTTGTACCACTATTTATCTATCAAGAGTTGAAGAGGCAGTGTCGGGAGGTCTAGGATCATCATTAGTTGGTTGTGTCATAGTTGGGGTTATGATCTAGTGTGTTGTCTTCTTCTACATCATTCTCTATCATTGTAAAGTGGACCATTTTCCCTGGTACGGGAGTCCATTATTCTTTTATTATTCTATAGAGTTGTAGGGTGGTGCTAGGTTGGTGCATGAAGTCACCAACATGTTCAAGCTTGTAAAGAATTTAGGGTGGTATGGTTGTGCTAGGGTGAGTTGTAGCCCATTGGGTGTTGCAGCATTCGTTCACTTGATTACTAAAGAATATCCAGTGTTGGAGAATCCATCGAGTGGGAGCTAGAGAAGAATGATTTTCTAGAATTCTAGCAGGTTGTTTCTTTCATTTCAGTTGGGGTTTAAGATTAAAGAACTTATTAGAAAATTGTTCGGTGGTTGTTAACCCAGAGGGGCTTTCCACCTAAACTCTTTGTGCCTCGTGGGTTCTTTTATTTACTGTTCTTATTTCATAAACTTTAATAATAATTGAAGACTAACTAATGCTCTGAAAATATTTAAAATTTCTAATTGCTAAGGAATACTGATTCACCCCCCCAAGTATTTTCCAGCAACTGGTATCAAATCTTGGTTCCTTCAATAGCAGTTTAACAACTAGAAGGAGATCATGGAGCATACCAAGAATGTTATACCTCTATTCAATGAAAATAATTATGCACTTTGGAAAGGAACAATGGAGGTCTATCTCTTGGCGTAAGGTTACGAAGTATGGGACAATGTTAAAAATGGATTTACAACAACCACGAATGAACAAGGTAAGAAGAATTTGGAAAATGGTGCAAAGGAAAAGAATATTATTATTAATGGACATATTGAATTTGATTATCATAAGGTGTTGAGTTGTAAAACTGCCAAAAATGTATGGGACAAGCTTGATAATGTATATGCAGGTGACTCAAATTTTAAAGAAGCAAAGCTTCAAATCCACAAAGAAAAAATTGAGAAACTCAAAATGAAAGAAGATGTCAACATTGATGCATACTTCATACATGTTGATGAAATAACCAACACTTTGGAATGATTGGGAGAGCCTGTTTATGAGAAGAATATTATACGAAAGATTCCTAGAATGTTAGGAGGAAGATTCAACCCCAAGGTATCAGTCTTAGAATATAGTGCAAATATGGACAAACTCAACAAAGAGGAATTACATGGAATTCTCATAGCATATGAAACGATACTTGGTGAAGAAGAGGGTACTTCGCATCTAGATAATGCATTCGTTGCATCTAAGAAAATAAATAAGGACAAACAACCTTCAAACGGAAATACTTGCACCTTCACTTGCAAGTGTGAATAAAAGGAATATGATGAAGAAGGTTTTTCGTATGGATAATATGCTTACTTTACGAGAAAACTAAAAATCGGTAATGGAAAATTCAAAGGCAAACTTCCATTGATATGTTTTGATTGTAGTGAGGTTGGGCATTTTGTGGCAAAATGTTTGAATAGAAGTGATGGAAACTCAAAAGGAAAGAAAGGCTATACAAAATTCAACAAGAAAGGCAAGAATAATGTTGTGTGTGGAGCATGATTGTTTAGAGGTCTTTGTTTCGGCTGGATGTATACCCCAGGAAGTTTGTACACCCCTCCATGCGGGGGGTGTGGGGGGGACTTGTCCCGCCCATAGGGGTCTGGGGGCCAGTGGTCCCTTAGCGGGGGCTCTGGGGTAACGCCCCCGAAACTAAAAACAAATATAAAATTTCCTTGTAAAAGTATAGTAATTTCTAGTCAATTTGGGTCGTACATTAGGCGGATGATCTGATGGTAGAACTTATGTTTATTTTAGGGTTTTTTGCCCTAGAAGGCAACCCCTATCTTTGTGTGAGGGCATTGTATTTAAGGCTATGTAATAGATGTGTATTCTCTGAGATAGAAATAGAGAGGCGAGACTGTGAGAGAAAACAGAGGATATTATAGCGGATTTGTTGTAGGTTGTGTCTCTTCATTTTGCTCGATAATAGAAAGGAAGGAATGGATATTCGAGTCGGACGTAGCCCAAACTAGGTGAACCATATATATCTGTGTCTCTCTTATTTTATGTGTTTTCTATATTTATATTTCTGCAATATTTTATGTGTTCCATTGCTTCAAAATATATAATTTTCTAACAACTGGTATCAGAGCCAAAGGTCTATTTGGCTAATAAACTCATAGGAAAGAAGGGTTCCTCATTCAAGTGGGAGCAATGGTGGAAGATGGTATGTTTAGGGTCGAGAAATTTAATGGCCAAAACTTCTCCTTGTGGAAGATGCAGATGGAATATTATTTGTATCAGAAAGACCTATACCTACCATTGGGCAGAAAAACAAAGATGCCGACGGGTATGACAGATGAAGAATGGAACCTTCTTGATAGAAAGACACTTGGAACAATATGGTTGTACCGCACAGGGTCAATCCCCAAAAACATTTCAAAGGAAACAATGACAGAGGATTTAATTAAGGCGTTGGAGAAACTATATGAAAAACCCTCAGCCTCAAACAAGGTATTTCTTGTGAAACGGTTATTTAATATGAAGATGTCAAAAGGTGGATCTATTCCAGACCATTTAAATGATTTTAATACTGTTACAAGTCAGCTATGTTCTGTAGTGGTAAACTTTGATAATGAAGTTAGAGCTATGTTATTCTTTTGCTCATTACCAGAAAGTTGGAATGGTTTAGTAATGGCCATTAGTAACTCTGTTTCTGGATCTAGCACTTTAAAGTTTGATGATATTGTCGGTGCTATCCTTAGCAAGGAAATGCGATGGAAAAGCTCTGGTGAGACATCGGGTAATGCTTTGAGTGTAGATTCTAGGGAAATAAAAATGGAAAGAGGAAAGAGCTCGCGATATCACAGTAAATCAAGGAAAGGCATATCCAAGTCCAGATCGGGGATAGTGTGCTAGAAATGCAGAAAGAAAGGACACCTAAAGAAAGACTGTAGATCTCGGAAGGGAAAAGAAGGAGAAGCACAACAAGAAAACAATCATCAAGCAAATGTGACAGGTGAGGTGTTTTAAGATGCTTTGATTATTTCTTTCAAAAATATCACTAATTCCTGGGTGGTAGATTCAAGGGTCTCATTCCATGCCACACCTGATAAGAAATACTTTCATGACTATGTTCAAGGAGACTTTGGACAAGTTCATTTGGGTGATGATAAACCGTGTAAAATTGTCGGAATGGGTAAGGTTATTGTAAAATAGTGGAATGGAAACCAATGGCTACTAAAGTAGGTAATGCATGTTCCAGATCTAAAGAAATATCTGATTTCAACAGGGCAGTTAGGTGGTGAAGGTTGTGTGACAACTTTCATAGATAAAGCTTGGAAGGTCACCAAAGGAGCCTTGGTAATAGCAAAAGGCGAAAAGGTTGGTACGTTGTATTTATGCAATGGTATTTCTAACTTTGTTAATTCTTTAACTTCCAAAGGAGCAGATGCAGCATTATGGAATCATAGGCTCGGACACATGAGTGAAAAGGGGATGAATATTCTTCACTCAAGGAATTTTTTGCCTGGTTTGAAGAATGTTGATTTGGACTTCTATGAGAATTGCATTTATGGAAAACAGAAGAGATTCATATTTCTCAGAGTTGGGAAAGAAAAGAAGAGTAAAAAATTAGATCTTGTGCATACAGATGTATGGGAACCTGCTCAGGCATCATCTCTTGGTGCCTCTCGTTATTATGTTACTTTTATTGATGATGCAACTAGAAAAAACTTGGATTTATTGTATTAAAAATAAATCGGATGTATTTGATACTTTCAAGAAATGGAAAGCTTTGGTTGATATTCAGACAGGAAAGTAATTGAAGTGTCCTAGATCAGACAATGGAGGTGAATATTGCAGCAAAGAGTTTGATAGGTACTGTTTAGAGCATGGAATTCGTAGAGAGAAGACAGTTCCAAGAACACCACAAGAAAATGGTGTATCAGAAAGGATGAATAGAAAAATCATGGAGCATGCAAGGTGCATGAGATTGAATGCAGGATTTCCTTTACAGTTTTGGGCAGATGCTGTAGATACTGTTGTTTATCTAATAAATAGAGGGCCTTCAAGTTCCTTGGATGGTGGTGTTCCAGAGGAAAGCATGGACAGGTAAAAAGGTAAACTACTCTTTTTTAAATCCTTTTGGTTGTGAGGCCTTTGTCCATATTGATAAAGAAAATAGAATAAATCTTGAGGCAAAGTCAAAGAAATGTACCTTTATTGGATATGGTATTAATGATTTTGGTTATCGCTTATATGATTACGAAAATCACAAAATCATTAGGAACAGAGATGTAATATTCAATGAAAAGGTCTTGTATAAGAATTAGTTGCAGGAAAGGAAGCAAGAAAAAGAAAACAAGGAATATGCAGTTTTTGACGAAATCACTGAAAAAGTAAAGGTGCCTGAAACCAACAACAACAGCAACCACCACAACAGCAACAGGCACCCAAAACACCTGAAAGTGGTGTTAGAAGATCTACTAGGATAAGTATACCCCATGAACGATACTCTCCTTCGTTATATTATCTATTGTTGACTGATTCTCGTGAACCCGACTGTTATGAAGAAGCAACGCAGGTTGAAAGCAGGAAGAAGTGGGTGGTAGCCATGGAAGAAGAGATGAACTCTTTAATGCATAACTAGACTTAGGACTTAGTCAGGTTGCCTGCAAGAAAAACTACACTGAAGAATAAATGGGTTTACAAGCTGAAGGAGGAAAATGGAGGAAAATAGAGGTACAAAGCTAGACTTGTGGTGAAGGGGTTTGCACAGAAGAAAGGTATTGATTTTGATGAAATATTTTCTCCTGTTGTTAGAATGACTTCAATCAGAACTATTTTAAGTCTAGTAGTAGTTGAATATTTGCATCTTGAGCAGTTAGATGTAAAGACAGCCTTTCTACATGGGGATTTGGAGGAAGAGATATATATGCAACAGCCACAAGGATATGAAGTAAAATGGAAGGAGAAACTAGTGTGCAGGTTGAAGAAGAGCTTGTATGGCTTAAAACAGGCTCCAAGGTAGTGGTATCTAAAACTTGACAAGTTTATGTCTGAACAAGGTTATACTAGATGTCACTCTGATCATTGTGTTTATCTAAAAAAGAAAAATGATGGTAGCTATATTATATTGTTATTGTATGTAGATGACATGCTTGTTGCAGGGTCTAACACGTAGGAAATAAATGTGCTCAAAAGAAAATTGGAAAATTCATTTGCAATGAAGGATTTGGGAGTTGCAAAACAAATCCTTGGTATGAGAATCACTAGAGATAGAAAAAATCACAAATTAACATTGTCTCAGAATGAGTGCATACAAAAGGTGTTGAAAAGATTTAATATGCACAATGCAAAACCAGTTAGTACACCTTTTGCTAGCCATTTCAAACTTAGTAAGGAAATGTGCCCAAAGACCCAAGAAGACATGGATTATATGTCTAAAGTTCCATATGCATCAGCAGTTGGAAGCTTAATGTATGCAATGGTTTGCACAAGGCCTCATATTGCACATGCAGTGGGAGTTGTAAGCAGGTACATGGATAATCCAGGAAAGGAACATTGGATGGCAGTGAAATGGATTCTCAGATATTTCAAAGGTGCCACAAATCAAGCATTATGCTTTGGTGGTTCAAACATTTCTCTACAGGGATATTTTGATGCAGATATGGCAGGTGACAGAGATAACAGGAGGAGCACTATAGGATATGTTTTTACTGTAGGTGGAACAACTGTCAATTCAGAACTCTGCGTATGTTGTTGCTACAGAGGCTAGTAAAGAAATGATTTTGTTACATAGGTTTATGGGTGAATTGTGTAAGGAGCATGATATTGGCATGCCATACAGTGATAGCCAAAGTGCCATTCATCTTGCAAAGAACTCAGCATTTCATTCTAGGACTAAACATATACAGCTTAGGTACCATTTTATACGATCAGTGTTGGAAGATGGAGAGTTGAAGCTCGAAAAGATGCACACTAGCCAGAATCCTGCAGATATGCTAACAAAAGTTGTAACCAGGGAGAAACTGAGAATATGCTTAGTTTCAATTAGTCTTCAAGGATGACGATGAAGATGAGAAACAACCAGGTCCAAAGATGAGCCATTGTCCAGCAAATGAAGTAGCAGTGGAGTTGCTACAATCATTCTCCAAGTGGGAGATTGTCGTGTGTGGAGCATGATTGTTCAGAGGTCTTTGTTTTAGTTGGATGTATACCCCAGGAAGTTTGTACACCCCTCCATGTGGGGGGGACTTGTCCCCTCTACCGAGGTTCGGGGGGGGGGGCGCGATCCCCCCCAGTTGGGGGGTCTAGGGGCCAGCGGTCCCCCGGCGGGGGCTCGGGGGCAGCGCCCCCAAAGCTAAAAACAAATCTAAAATTGCCTTGTAAAAGTATAGTAATTTTTATTCAATCTGGGCCGTTCATGAGGCAGATGATCTGACGATATAAATTATGTTTAGTTTAGGGCTTTTTACCCTAGAAGGCAACCCCTCTCTTTGTATGAGGGCATTTTATTTGAGGCTATTTAATAGATGTGTACTCTCTGAGTGAGAAACAAAGAGGCAAGACTGTGAGAGGAAACAGAGCATATTATAGCGGATCTACTGTAGGTTGTGTCTCTTCATTTTGCTGGATAATAGAAAGGAAGGACTGGCTGTTCGAGGTTGTCGTAGCCCAAACTGGTTGAACCACATATCTTTGTGTCTCTCTTGTTTTATTTTTTTTCTATATTTATATTTCTGCAATATTTTATGTGTTCCATTGCTCCAAAATATATAATTTTCTAACAAAGAAAGGATTCAAAAGGAACTTTCTCTCTAAAGAATATAGCTCATCATCTGATGAAGACAGTGACAATGAAGAACAAGCCAATGAGAGGGTATTGTTTATGGCCAAGCATAATAAAAAAGATATATCAAACAATCAAGAATAAGGGTTGATCATAGAAGAATTTTCAAAGGAGGCAATCAAGATATGTTACAATACTCATGAAGAACAAGTTCAAGGTCTCAAAATTAAAGTTCAAGAACACAAATGTATTGAAGAGTCACTTCAAAAGAAATTGGAAGAATGAAACCCAGAAAGGGGAGCATTAGAATTCGAAGTAGTCTTGTTAGGTAATGATGTTAAGAAGGGAAAAATTGTCCAAAACTATTCCTACAGCTTAAGCGCGTTAGAAGAAATCATCAACAATAAAAAACCTTACAACAACAAAACTGGCCTTGGGTACAAAGTAGAAGAAGTAGGACCTTCTACAACAAAATACAATGAACCTATGAGGTCTCATAGACATGTAGACTTCATTGGACAAGATTCACAAGAACAACCTTGGAAGACAATTCCCTGACGAAGATTTTCATCCAGGTACCAACATTTTTTTTTATGGATATTGTTATTCATGAGGAGAATTTGGACATAGAGTTTTAGAATGTTGCATGTATGTCTGGAATGAATATAATTCCAGGAGATCTTTCAGAAATGGATGTTCCCAAACTCATCACAATATCCACAAATTTTATCATTTGAGAGATGATGTCAAATGTTACAAACATAACAATTTTGGGGAATCCCTACAAGAGAAAAGGTCATTGGTGAGGGTCATGATTGTGACGAACCTTTAAGGCCCATCACCAATGTCGCATATGGTGATTGTTTTTAAAAAAGCGTTGTTTTAAGTGTATATAGTGATGGTCCTTTACGGTTTGTCACCAAAACAATTTTCAATGAAACTTTTGGTGAGGGTCATTAAAGGCCTGTCACTATTCTCTCTTTGGTGACACTTTGGGTGAGGATCGTTAAAGGCCCATCACTAATTCTCTCTGTGGTGACACTTCTAGTGACGATATTTTATTGACCATCACTGATGATATTTTTTGTTACTTTTGGTGACAATCAATATATGTTCATCATCATTTATCATTCCATTGAGTTTTTGATTATGCTTCATGCCTATGATGGACCTTTAAGGTTTGTCACCAAATTCATTTTCAATGACACTTTTGCTGAGCGTCATTAATTTCCCATCACTAATTCTCTCTTTGGTGACACTTTTGGTGAGGGTAGTTAATGGCTCATCACTAATTCTCTCTTTGGTGACACTTCGAGTGATGATCTTTTATTGACCCCCACCAATTCTCTTTTTGGTTACTTGTGGTGATGGTCAAAAAAAGTTCGTCACCATTGATCATTCCAATGAGTTTTTGATTATGCTATGTACCCGTTACTATATTTTTTGTCAAAATGTAATGATTTAAGACCATTATTGAGAAGTATTTTTCATTATGTGTCCAAGGTCATAGTGGTTATAATAGCTAGTCAATTTGTTAAGAATTAATTAGTGTGTATCATTTCCCTCAAGTCATAAGTATATAGTCTTCCTATGAGTCATCACATGATTCATCTCTATTAGTTTTATTATCTAGCAAATTTCCTTTAAATAAAGTTCCATGAGGATGTGTACGAACTATATTATTTAATACATAATCAAGCTCTGTCAATTCTATTAATGAGAGAGACCTAGCACTCCTCAACACTCATGGGACACCTTAACATGCTTTGGAACAATACACTAACATTACTTGGCACCTCGCATTTCTTGGAACATCTTTGTACCTGAAACATCTTTCTACCTAGAACATCTTGCCATCAGTAGGACACCAAAGCACATGTTGGCATGCCATAACATAGCATAGCACTCCCCTATCATGTGTTGGCATTGCCTGTAGTCCCTATCATGCCCTGGAACTCCTGGCATAATATTGCATTGACAAAAATTAGCACTTGGCACACATTGACACTTGGCATTGATTGGAATATATTATTACTGCGCCTAGCATGCCCCTTTTGGAAAAGATAAAGTCATAACTTATTAACCCTCTTATGTCTTCATTTCTTTCATTTTAGCATGGTTATTCCTTTTGTTTCCTTGAAACTCCTTGATGCATATTGGCATACTCTGGCACCCTGCACATCCTAGCATGTCTTAGCACCTGAAATTCTTTGGTACTATTTGGCACATGTTAGCACACGACAGAACTACCTAACACACTCTAGTACTTCTTGACATTCCCTGATATTCCCTAGCATTCGTTACCCATTCTTAGCATACCTATTCACGTTGCCCTTGGCATGACAACTATCACTGATTGGCACTCCCCAACACACAATCACATTCATTCACATTCATGCATTTTGACCTAGTGCTCCCCTGTGTAATCCTAGTACTCCCTAACACTCCTCAGCATGCATTGGCACTCTCTACCACACCTTAGCACTCATAAGTGAAGAATGAAACTTGTAACCAATGTTACCAAACTCATAATAGACAATAAATTGGTGAGAAAAAGAGGTAAGAGTTTTAATCAGATTGGGGAAAAATCAGAAAAAACGGGAAAAAATCAGTGAATTCAATAAATAAAAATATACACATATATTGAATTAAAAAAAACATTTTTCATTGATATTAAGTAAATCCATTTCCAAACAATTAATAATATCAATTTATGTCTAAATTATCATGAATGAATAAGCATCTAATATATGTTATGATTCCAAACATGATCCAAAGTGTTGAGTCATGACTCCTAACTAGTGACTACATAGAACTAAAAGAAACTGCTTCTAAAATTTTATTAATAATTGCATACTAATTAGAAAAAATTACTATCTAAGAGTCTAAGACTCTTAAGAGTGAGAACTAGAAGCAATTCCTCCCACTCCTCTGCTTGCTTGACTCTCAAATTTCTTCAAGTCATGTAGGCTTAAAAGAGGAGCCTCCTCTTATTGGACCCAATCTGCTACATTTGTAGTTTACAAATCTATCTCTTCAAGGTCTATTGGTGAATGATAAAAACCTATCATTATCATTAGACATTGAAATGTGAATTTAATTTTGACTTTGAACTTTAAATTTTAAACTTTAAATCCCGAATCTGTAGGTTTTAACCTCGTACAGAAATTACTTGCATACGAATTCTAAATCACAGAAAAATAAACAATGCGAGAGCATAACACATAAAAACACATATGCACAGAGATTTTCCTTGGATCCCAAAACCGGTACTACCAGCTTGATTTTTCATTATATCTATTTCAATGTTACAATACATATTTATACATGCCGAAGCATCCAATACCATGGACCGAAAAACCATCACGTCCAATACCATGGACCAAAAAACCATCGCATCCAATACCATGGACCGAAAACCATCGCGTCCAAAAAACATGTGCAAAAATCATGCACAAAACCATAGGTGGGTCCACCCAAATTAACATAGGGTCCAAAACCAAAATTTTCTGGGGTGCTGCCCCGGACCCCATAAAGTGGGGTTACGGGTACCCCTCAAACCCCCTGTTAACTATGTGTAAATAATATAACACAACCCAACAGAATCAGATTATGAAACCTTCAAATTCAAGCTCTCACCTAGTATTTTCTTGTTGCCAACTTGTATATTGTAATGGAAAAATACAAGGTCATTTAAGCACTTTTGTGTCAATAGGTTGTGCTTCTTAGAATGTATTTTCTCAAACATTCTCTAGTTGCACTCACAACATGAAGCACTACATGCATGGTTTAAGATTTGAATGACAAATCTCTTCAAATTTGGCATATCACTACAAAAGTTTTGCCACCAAAGACCAAGCAGGTGGCAAGGGTTCTTGAGTAGATGTACTAAATACTAAATAGTAAAAAATTAAAAAGGAAAAAAAATTTAATAAATCATTTAACATACAGAATAAAGTTTAAACAAATTTAATGAACTAATAAAACCTTCAAGCCTCAAAGGTTACCTAGCAACACCTTAGACCTTTCTCGTATAACACTGTTATAGGAAAATAATTTAGGGGGTGCTCTATAATCCTCTATTTGGGAAAAGAAATGACTTTGAAATTCTAGATCAGGGAAGCACCTTTCCATGCATGTCATAAGTCCTCTATGAACCTCCCCATCCTCATTAAATTTTCTCTTATCATAAACATACTATGGGTTTAAGAAGTACCTAGCAACCTGTAAGGGGGAATGCAATTTCCTATCCCAATTTGCATCAATAATGTCCCAAAGAGTGATATAATTTGACTCCTCATCCCCATATCATCTTTTGAAGGCCTCCTTTGTGAGATCCATCGCCTCATAGATGTAACCCATAGAAAGTTTGTCACCATCAACCATCCTGAAAGTTCAACCTTTCAAATTTAAATTAATATGAAACATTGAAAACAAAAAGAAGATTGAAATGAAATTTAAAACATGAAAAAGTTAAAAGACATGAAGTAGCTGAGAACTCTAACAAGGGACTCCATCACTGCAATAATCTCTTCAGCATCTTTCCAAAAACCATCATTAAACACAAGTGAAACAACTTCAATGCCTTCAAGGGTCTTGGAATGTTTAGATGCCATCCACTCAGGTCCCAAGGACATCCTCTTTGGATTTATCTTTTAGTCAACCACAAATTGCAAAGGTATGAAATTTGTTGCTGCAGGTCGAACAATTTCTTTACCTTCATTGTATTTTCTCATGGTGCTTAGGACAATCATGTGGTTGTATAGGTGTTTGGTTATGGATTTTTCCTTTCCACAACCTCATGTATCCAATGAAGCTTACCAGTGTCCTCAAGCATTAAATCTATACAATCAACAACATAATAGGTCCAAAAAATAGTGGGGTGCCTAATCTCAAAATGTCTACCAATATCCATATACTTAGCTGCATTTTCAGTGACAATTTGTACAACATGTTCTTCTCCCACTTCGTGGTTGACTTCTTCCATCTTTTCAAAAATAATTTGTGCAATATTAACCTTGTCTGAGGCATCCACTAATTCTAAAAACATTGCACCTATTGGACAAGATACAAGGAGATTTATTAAATTTATATTCCTCTAATATGTCCATCCATCACTCATGATCATGCACCCCGTTTCTATCCATGATGAACAAAATTTAGATAGCACAAGCATGGCATCTTTAACACATTATAATAGCAAATTTGTCCTAATGCTCTTTAATGAAGGAGATTTGAAACCTGGATATGCAACAACAATTACATCAACCATAGGTTGCTAATAAGGACTTATGGCATAATGGAAAGGTATGTTAGAATAGTACCAAAATTTAGCAATGGTCTTCCTCACCTGACTATGGATATCTTTCTTCCAACCAGTGGTATCCAAGGTAGGTTGGGAACCGGTTTTGTGTGGGGAGAAAAAAATGTGTTTATGTTTCCACCTCCAATGTTGAATGCAGGAGGATTCATTTGGCCTTGAGTTTGACTTGGACTTGGAGGCATGTGTGGGAAACTTGGGAACTACATTCAAGATTCAATAAAGGGAGATGACAATGGGGTAGTGGAAGAAAAGTTGTCAACTCTAGGAGTTCCTATTTCTTTTTTATTATTATTTTATTTCTTTGCATTATGCTAACTCAACATATTAATGGCCAAGGTTCCTTGGTGTTTGAAATTTTCATCAACATTTTTCCAGAGATCTATATCATGGCCAGGTATTTGTGCAAGTTGGTACCTGAATCTATAAATGCCTCCACTAAATTTCACTTTGAAAAATTTACAAAGAAGCTGAGGGTCTCCGAGAATATTGTCATAATAAGCCGAGGCAAAGTCCTTCTCCCTTAGCACTGTTGTTGTTTTGGACTTGTCTTTAAATTGTGACTTCCATTTAGATTTGGAGGTGTGCCTTATATTTAATTTGGCTCCTGTAAAATACAATAAAAAATTAAAATTAAAAATGATATATATAAATTATTAAAAAAGAGGGTTGGTTTTAAAGGATATGAGGTTTTGTTAAGGATCAAAGAGGAGTCTTTCTAGCAACACAAGCACATTTCAACCTAATATATCATTATGATCTTGAAACATAATTAGGTACTTATGAGGAAATTCTACCTAAAGGAAATATTATCAACATATATTGCATTGTAATCTTGAATTTGCAAGTAACCAATACATCAATAACATATCAAGGAAGAACAAAAATACCCAAAGTTGTAATGCATGGTTAAGCCTTTGAAGTCATCAAGACATCAACCAAGGAAGGAATGCTTCATGACTTGGTCCATGGTTGGTATGCAACCATTTCTTAGTGCATTTTTAAAATATATTTAAGCCCCATTTATAGGGTTGAAAAGTCATAACCAAAGGAATATGCCGAACATTCGATTGCTTAGCAGTGAAACTTGAAACTTGTCATTGAAAACGATATTGAAACTTCAATATAGTAATTTACCAATGTACTTTGTGCCAATGTACCTTGTGCCAATGTACCTTGATTGTTGAATAGTGAAGCGGCTAAGCCTAAAGGTAACACACATTGAAGGTGATGCGCGACTGCCCGAGGGTCGATATGGAGTATGGATAGCACACATACGCGACTGCCCGGTATGGACTTTGGACTTAGGCTCACCCATGTGGTTCCCCAATATTGAGTCTGAATTGTGTAATAGTGAGTAGTTATTGATTACTGAAGGTCTCAACATATGAGTTTTGGGCCTGAGAAATGAGAAATAAATTTTGGAATGACTGACATTCATTTTTTAGCAATGTGGCATACCTAAACTTGAAAAACCCGTGCTCGTCGAGTCAAGGCTGAAAATCGAATAAATTGGAATCAATTACACGAATCTACTTTAATCGGAGAGTCTCAAATCAAACTTGCATTGAACATGAGTTAAACTTTTTCAATGTGAGTTAGACTCAAAAATATTTAGATCGGATTGTTTGGAGAGTGAGCATATTCCAAGTCATGATTAATCACGATTGATCGGCGAGTCCTGTTTCACTCGTAATTTAAATTTGAATTGAAGATAGGAGATCTTACAATTGAAACTAATTGTGAATTTTCTAAACTGAAATTGGCCCATCGACATCATTTCTATTTGTTGTTGGGTGCGTCAAGAGAAGAGATTCATTTTAAATCAGGTTCATGGAAAAAATATTTTATGGAAGATGTTTCTTTTATGTTGAGGAAGAGATAGTAATATTTTTTTATTAAATTTGAATAACAATAGTATATAATATATATCTCACATATCTCATTATTTTTATCTCTTGTGACTCATATAGAAAGTGGGGTAATAGTGGACATGTAGCATCAAGCTCAACTCCTTTTATCCATAGTTCTACATGCAAACCTTTTGTGTCACTTGCGCCACAAAGCCTTCGTTGTAGAGTTTCGAGTTAACACCTATCTCTACATGACAAAAGTTACATATACCTTTTGACTTGGGTTTTTCACCTTTTGTCCATTCTTTGTTTGGAGTCTGGGAAACAAGCTCCACATCTTTTTTTCCATACCTCTATGTGAGTATAACTTTGCACATTTTCATTGCTTCAACCAATATCAAAAGCATTTGTGAGCTTCTTTCAAGGCATGAATACATGCTTCAATCATGGAAATTAGGAAAGTTTCGAAAGCAAAAAATAATCATGGAGCTATCCTTTTCCATTTCAAATATGTTAGGATTCTATTGCAATTTTTTTAGAGATTATTATTAACTAGCCCTCTATTTTTCCCTTTTCCTTAATATAAACTTCATCTCTTATTACATTTCTAATCAAGTGATTTACATCAAATATTGGATCAAAGGGCCAAGGACTTTCCATAAATGCTTCCTTGTCTAGTAGAAGAATAAATGGTCAACATGTGAGCTTGGCTCCAATTTCTTGGAATTAATAATTGTTTTGAAAAATGACTACTGTTGTTAGAATCTAGAACTATGTTTAAGCTTTGAAAATGGATTTTCCACCAAATTGATCTTGGAAAGGTCCTTATTAAAGGATTCTCTATATCTCCTATACTAGAATGAATGGCTTGTATGTTTAAAAGTATAGTAGAGCTCCCTTCCAAAAATCCTGATCATCCCATTGTTGCGAAGAGCTCCTCCTTTTCCCCAAATTGGACCCAAAACAACATTGAGTACTTAATTATGATCCAACCTGAGAAATTTTGATTGACACTGCAACTCAAGAGCTATTTAATTTGAAGTGCGCTAATATGATTCGTCATTCTTTCATTGAATAAGAATATTGATTTTGAATTTGTCATTTGTGCTCGTAGTATGTGGTACTAACTTTGTTTCACTTGAAAGGGTTTTCATTCTTGGGCTATGACAATGCTAGTAAGGTTTAAGCCTTTTGCAGTATTTGTACCCCATGATCATTTTTGCAAGATGTATGTCCTATGTGGAAAGAAATAAGCATTTAGTTATTACCTAACTAAAGCACTATTTATTTTATTAGGTGCCATGTAACATCCTCTACAAATTGAGGATGAATGGGACGCAATGTCCTATCCATACCTGTAGACTATAGTCCTCCATCAAGGGGGAAAACCCCCAAAATACCCATTTTTGGGCAAATTTTGGGGAAAGTGGGCTTAGAAAACCCAAATTTGGGGTTTGGAGTAAGGTTTACTGAATCACTGAAGAATATGAAACCCCTCTGGAAAATCTATAAATAAATAAGGATTGAATTCATTTTGGGTGACCAAGTGTGGATTAATTCATTTGTTCTTGAGCATTAGGTCTGATAGTTTTTGACCCCTTCTATCTCTTGTCAATTTCAGTGGTGAAATATTCCACCCTAGTTGACATTCCCTTATTATCTCGCAGTTTGAGCACAAGGGTCTCTTTCTCCTCAGCGAATTATGTTGGATATTGGTCTCTTGTCTTTTTCTGGGGCAAGATTTCTGTTAAAGGTGAATGAATTTGGAGGATAGTGCATGATAGCTTAGTTCTGTTTGGCATACACCTCTCTTGAAGGAAGAAAATAAGTTTTTGAGTCCTTAATATCTTGTTCTCGGAAAAGCACTTACCTTAGGTAGTGGATTTGTTTCTGGCACCTAGAGTAGTGAAACTCTTCGCTTTATTTAGTTGTTGCATGCATAGTTAAAACGAGCACTTCCCTAGTTATTAATTCTTAGCCTTAGCTAAGGAAGAATTTTTGCATATCTCATATCATATTCACTAGCGGTAGACTTTAATTGTCTTATCTATCCATGCAAGGAAGGTGCCTTAGGATTAGGAGTTAAGAAAGTTGATACATTGTTTTACATGCTTCCATATTCATTGTATCTTCTAGACTAAAGAAAAAGTGGATAGTAGTGTTTGAAATTTTGAGTTATTTCTTGTTTGAAAGAGTAATAAATAGTGACGTGATTTGAGTTTCAAATCCGTGTACTTGTTGTTACTTTCTTTAATGGAATGTGCTTCCTTGTTCAGAAGAATGTGTTTTCTGCAGTATCTAGCCTCCAAAGCTTCTTCAATGCAAACTAAATGTCAAATCATGCCCTCGTACTCCAAATCATCTAAGGCATGACCCTAGAGAAGTTCCAAAGTACACCAATGAGCTTTGACAAGCCAACTCCAACCCCATATCACTATACGAGTGTTGACATCACTGCTATAAAAATTATTCAAAAGTGTTGCATCCTACAACAATTCCTAAGATGGATGCCAGAAGGGGTTCTAGAATGAGGCTCAACCATAATTACCACATTTAAGACTTTTCAAAAGGATAGGTCTCTTTAAACCATACCAATTTTTACACTCTCACAATTTGGCAATGTTTCTATCAATTTATATTTTGTGTTGAAAAGTCAGTCCTATTTTACATGTTTATTAAATTTAGGAACAATTATAGGTTAGCTCTAGCAAATTGTCAACAAATTTGTGGGTGAGGTTGTAATTTCTCCAAATACTATCACACATGTATATATAATCAGACATTATCCTTTTTAGATCTTGATTGGTTGAACAAAAAGGTTCACTGCCTGTATAATATTGTCCCATACCTCCACATCAACACTCATAGATAAAAATATTCTTAATTCTTCATCTGTGTGCACAATAAGGATCCTTATGGTTGCTACTTTTGACAGAGTAACCTTTGACAGTACACCTTTTACCACAGAGATGCTGTTGTTGCATAGAAATCTCCATAGGAGTTTTACACTAGACATATAAATGGCTATTATATATCACAATAATAAGAATTAACATATGAAGATGTGTAGACCCTAAACTATGTGCATTCAATCCATTAATTTTTCTTTCATGGTAGATTTCATTTTGCATAGTAGATGTGTTGTGAAACTTGAGTGTGTTCACATAAAAAATTCTAAGGCCAAACTCGGATTCTCATTTGTCATGGAAATTCAACATATGCCTTGTTCACCTAAGAACTACTTGTAACTAGTCTTAGGGTACTCATCTACAATCTCACTCATCCCACTTAACAAGTTACCAAGACAAGGCTCATCACATCCATCCTTGGTCTAAAATAATTAAGCAACACAATTTACATCTTGACATGCGTTAGCACCTGAGGTGTCTTAGAATGCCTTGGCACTATGTGGCATGCGTTAACATCCCCTACATTCCTTGGTAGACTTTGACACTCCCTAGCACACCGTCGCACTTCTTGAGATGCCTTGGTAGTTTAGCATACCTTGGCATTGCCTATCATATAACCTTGTCACTCCCTCCTTAATACACCTAGAACTCATTGAAATTCCCTCTCACACACTCTTATTTGTTAGTTTCCATGCATATTGAACTAGTGCTTCCTTATATTTCGTTCGCACCCCCTAACACTCCCTACCTCACTTTAGCACCTGACACATCTTGGATTACCACCTTAACACTCTAGCATTCCTTGGCACTACATAGTATACCTTGTCACTCTGTCCTTAGCACACCTAGACATCGTTGACATTCTTGGTCCCAAGCTCTTATTCATTCATTTCCATGCATTTTTACCTAGTTATCCCTTCTGTTTCCCTAGAACTCCTTATCACTCCTTGATACGTGTTGTTACACCCTAGCACCTATGGCATCTTGGCATGTCGCCCTAACCTCTAGCATACTTTAACACTGCCTAGTATAACTTGTCAATTTGTCCTTAGCACACCTAGAACTCACTGAAAATTCTAATAACAAAATCTTGTTTGTTCATTTCCATTCATTCTGACGTATTTCTCCTTTGTGTTTCCCTGGTACTCCCAGCTAACACTTCCTTACACGCATTGGAACAACTTGGCTGCATGTTGCCCTAGAACTCTAGCATTCCTTAGCATTTCCAAGCATGCCTTGTAACTATTCCTTAACACACTTGGAGCTCAATAACACTCCATGCCACACACTCTTATTCCTTCATTTCCATGCATTATGACCTAGTTCTTCCTAACATTCCTTGGCACACATTGGCACACCATGGCACTTGTCACATCTTAGTAGGATTTCCTAGCAGTCCATTGTCTATTGGCACTTCTTATCATACATTGTCACTCCCTCCTTAGCACACCTATAACTTTTTAACACTCCCTATCACACACGCAAATTCATTCATTTACATGTAATTGAAATGAGTCCTCCCTTATGTTTCCTTGGTAATCCCTAGCATGTGTTGGCACCACATCCTAGAACCTAGAACACATTGGCATGCTTTATCACTTGACATGTCTTGATAATGTGAGATGCCTAACATTCCTTGGAACTTTATAACATGTATTAGCACTTCCTAAAATTCCCTGCACACCTTGGCACTCCCTAGTTTGCATGCCCTCATAGATAACCTTACTTTTTTTGTGACTTGCAAACCCAACAAAGTCATTGAAAAAATAGTGTTGTGCCTAAACCAAAGTCTCTCTTTGTCTCAAACTCATTTTTACATCCTCTTATCATAATCATAGGATTTCCTTCTACAAGTCTTAATATGAAATTCTCCTAACACACTTCGTCCATGGGACACCTAGAATTCACTGACACGCCCTGGCATAATCTCTTATTCATTCATTTCCATGCACTTTGACCTAGTTTTTCCTAATGATTCCCTGACATTCCAAAACACTTCTTGACATGCATTGGCACTATCTGGCATATGTCATCAAGCCTTCTCATTCCTTCGCATGCCATGGCACTCCTTAATTATCATTCCCTCAAAACTACCCTTATTTCCTTTTAGAATTAGGAACCCAAACAAGTCCTGCCTCGACTACAACAACTTTACCAAGTTACATTTGCTACAACTAGACTATGCCTTGTTCCCCTAATGAACTATAAATCATCTTAGGCTTCTCATGTCCAATATAACTCATCCCACTTAACAAGTTACCATGGCAAGGCTCACATCCAACAGTGCCCATAAAACAACTAAGAAACATATTTTACATCTTCACATTCGATAACATTTGGCATGTATAACAATCCATTGGC
The DNA here is from genome assembly GCA_000404065.3 of Pinus taeda. Lineage (NCBI taxonomy): Eukaryota > Viridiplantae > Streptophyta > Pinopsida > Pinales > Pinaceae > Pinus > Pinus taeda. The sequence goes on from APFE030169065.1 coordinate 99,846, forward strand.
ACTACATGGCACACATTATCTTCCCCTTTATTCCTTGGCATGATTTTCCACTCCCTAACTGACATTACCACTCCCTAACATGCCTTGACAATCTAGCATTCATTGGCACTACCTAGCATATACCCTTGTCACTCCATCCTTAACATAACTAGAACTTGCTAACACTCCCTATCGCACACTCTTATCTACTCATTTCCATGTAATTTGAACTAGTTCTCCCTTGTGTTCTCATGCAAGTCCTTGACACACATTGACACACCATCGGACTTGGCACATTTTGGCATGTCTCCTTAGCACTATAGCATTCATTGGAACTATCTAGCATACCTTGTCACTCCCTCATTAGCACACCTAGAATTCACTGACAATCCTTGTCACGCACTTATTCATTCATTTCCACAAATTTGAAACTAGTGGTCCCTTGTTTTTCAATGACACTCCATAACTCATCTTGGCATGTATTGGCAAACCTTAGCACCTAGCACATATTTTCATGTTCCCTAGCCTCTAGAATGCCTTAACACTACCTAGCATACCTTGTCACTCCCTCCTTAGCACACCCTAAAATCACTGAAACTTCTGGTCAAAAACTCTTAATCATTTATTTGCATGAATTATTTTCACCTACTGCTCACTTGTGTTTCCCTAACACTTCCTAGCACTATTTGGCACACCTTAGCACTTAGCACATATTGGTTGCATGTCACTCTGGCACACTAGAATGACTTAGCGTTGCTTAGCATACCATGTCACTCCCCTCTTACCACACCTTGAGCTCATTGACACTCCTTATCACACACTCTTATTCATTCATTTCCATGCATTTTGACCTAGTGCTCCCTTATGTTTCCCTAGCACTGACTAACACTCACCACATGTTGGCACACCTAACTGCAATGAGTTTCACTAATAGTCAATCCACAAACCCTTCCAGAGTTTAACTAGTTACTTGTTCTTCACTAAGATATTAGGGTTAAGTTTATTGTATAGTGTTCAGTGTGAAAATATTACTAGGTGTTTTTATCACAGAGTAATTATGATCCTCCCCATGTACACAAGCATAACTAAGAAGTGTTTCCTATAATCATGCAAGTGAAATTCAACATGTACATTAGGTTAACCACAAAATATTTACCATATTTACATAATGCAAGGTGATAGGAAAATATTTACATTATATACATGAATGTACTAAGATATGGACCATTAGCATCATATCTACGTATTTACCACAAGACGAGGGCCATTACAACCCCTTAAAAATAGCCTCAAGGCATTCCTCTTTTGCAGCTCCTTGACCACAAGGGTTTAATTGAAAAACACATTGTTCCTCTAAAGACTTGTAGGTTGAGGTAGCCACTTCAAGCCCTTGAACTTAAAGATAATAAAATATTTGCGATTTGTTCCAATAATAAGTCCATTATGCACACTCCTCATCTTAGAGTTGGGTAGAGAGGGAGAATACTTCGTTGATGCTAACCTTGTGCTGGGTGTGGAGCCTAATTATCTTTTGTATTCAAAGCTCTCAGTTGGATGTATATGCCAAGAAGATTTTACACCGCTCCCGTTGGGGGGGGACTTGTCCCCCTCGTGGGGGTTCGGAGGCAGTGCCCCCGAAGCTGAAAATAGATGTAAATTTGCCTTGTAAATGTCTAGTAATTCCTAGTCAATGTGGGTTGTTCATTAGGCAGATGATCTCATGATAGAAGTTATGTTTAGTTTAAAGTTTTTTGCCCTATAAGGCAACCCCTCACTATATTTGAGGGAATTGTATTGTGTCTATATAAATCTGTATTCTAAGTGAGGAAGAGAGAGGAGATTGAGAGCGAAGAGGGAGTTACAATGGATCTGCTATAGGTTGTATCTCTTCAATTTGCTGGATAATATAAAAACAAGGACTAGTTGTTTCTCCGTCGATATAGCCCAAACTGGGTGAACCACGTATATCTATGTCTCTCTTATTTTATGTGTTTTCTGTGTTTATATTTATGCAATATTTTATTTGCTCCATTGCTTTCTAATATATAATTTTCTAACACCTTGTAAATGAAAAACTTTGCCTACTCATTGGTTGGATACTGCACCACTAGTTGACACCACTAACACACACCAAAATTCCAAGATACCCATAATATATGCCCTACACGTAAGGGCTTAGACTACACCTCCATAAAATATACCTTCAACTTTATATGTCCCAAAATAGTAATATCCTAACCCTAGCCTATTTGTTATATTTTTGTAACTTTCTCCTTAAGTAACATTTGTTTTTAACTATTCAATCCACTTACCATATACTCTTTCTTGTTTGCACGCACCTAGTATACAATAACACTTATGTTTTTAATACAACCAAGTTAATAGGGCATGTTTCTTTCTTAAAATTAAATTTTTTCAGTACAACCAAGTTAAGAGCGCATGTTTCCTTTTCAAATCCCAAAAGTATAACATATCTATCTCTATAAACTAACAACAAAATCATTACATAAAAAAAGTAAGCTTAAAATTAAATTAAAATTAGATTATTATTATTATGATAAGTACACTAAATATGGAAAAATTGTTTTCAAACACAACCATAAAAAAGAGTTAGTTTATCAAATACAACTAAAAACACATTAAGCCAGCCTAGATCCATCTTAACCTGGATCTAGCAAGCACTGAGAGGGATCCAATCTCTCGATGTGCAAACCTCTTTTTTGGCGCTTGGTAGATTCAGGTTAAGATGGATGTAGGTTGGTTATATAATACTATATAATATCTATATCTGTATCTATGTGTCTCTTTCTTATTCCCTCTCTCTATCTCACCCCACAAACATACACACACTCTCTCCATATTTATCTCTCCCTCCCTCCCTCTTCCTCCTCACCTATCTCTCTTCCCTCTATCTCTCCTCTCTCCATCGCTCCCTTGTCACTCTCTCTCTCTCTACCTTTCTCCCTCTATGCCTTTCTTCTTCCTTCCCTCTCTCTCCCCCTCTAACTTCATCTCTCTCTCCTTTCTCTTAATCCTCTCTCTCCCTTTCTCTCTCAC
>APFE030169065.1:102901-132360 GCA_000404065.3 Pinus taeda
TATCCCTCGTCACTCCCTCTCTCTCCACCTCTATCTCTTAGTTCTTTCCTCCCTCTCTCTCCCCATTCAACTCCATTTCTCTCTCTCCCCATCCAACTCCATATTTCTCTCCCTCACTCTCTTCTTCTCTCTCTGCCCTCTCTCTCTTCCTACCTCCTTCTCTCTGTCTCCCCCCATCACTCTCTTACTCTCTCTTTCTCTCTCTCTCTCTCTCTCTCTCTCTCTCTCTCTCCATATTTGTCACTATCTCCCTCCCCCTTTCTTCCATTCACTTTGCTTGCTATCATCACTTGGATCCTTAGTTAAGATAGATATATGTTCGTTCTTACTAATATTTGTATTATATAAATTTCACATCTTTGAATATGAAAGTATTCTCATTTTTAATTTTATTAGAACCTTAATTTAATTTATATGGGAATAATTTTAGTAGTCGTAAGGATAGAGGGTTTATATACATCTCAAAACTAATTACAACCCTTTTCCTATTAGCTCGAAATAATTTTTTTTATAAAATTTAATAAAGTTAAAATTTTTTTATTGTGAAATAAGTTATGGTTTTCGGGCATGTGATATTCATAAGGCATGATATTTTCCCATGGTATTGTAACAAAGCCTATTTACAAGTTAATAATATCCATGGTAAAGTAGGGGTGAATATCGATGGTTAAGAATCTTGACATATTGTTATAAAATATTTAGATTGTTAAATAGGATATTTAGATTGTTAAATAGGGTATTAGCCCATGCTATTTTCATAATATCAATGACAAAGCGGGGGTGAATATCCATGATAAAGAATCTTAAGAATCTTGTCATATTCTTATAAAGTATTTTGATTTTGAGATAAGTTATGTTTTTTGGGCATTTTTTTGGGCATGTGATATTGATAAACCATGGTATTGGCCCCTGGTATTGTAACAAAGTCTATTTCCAAGTTTATAATATCCATGGTAAAGTAAGAATGAATATCCATGGTTAAGAATATTTTCATATTGTTATAAAATATTTTGACTGTGAAATACGTTATGTTTTTAGAGCATGTGGTATTGATAAGCCATAGTATTGTCCTCTGGTATTATAACAAAACCAATTTTTTACAAGTTAATAATATCCACTGTAAAGTCGGGGGTGAATATCCATGGTTAAGAGTCATGACATATTGTTATAAAATATTTTGGTTGTGAAATAAGTTATGCTTTTTGGGCTTGAGGTATTGATAAGCCATGGTATTGGCTCATGGTATTGTAACAAAACCTATTCACAAGTTAATAACAAAATCAAAATATAACAAAATGAATTTTATTATTTTTATTATTAATTGAGCCAACAATTAGATTTTTTCACTCATCCCCATACTTTTGACTTTTATTATTATTATTACTATTATTCTTTAACTAAGCCCATATTTAGAATTGTTTACATACTTACATTACACCTACACATCTACTCTATACTCTATAAATATTGTATTTATTGTTTTTAAGGGAGGGAAATTTTAACATTTTTGAAAAAATTCACCCTTAATTTTCATTTAACAAAGCCCTCCAAATTCCAATATTCATTTACTTTCTAAAACAACTAGTATATTTTCACTTTTCATAGGGTGGAGGGAAAACTAGTAGATATTTTCACTTTTCACAGAGTGGGAGGGAAAACAATATTGAAGAGAGTTGTGAATTCAATTTTCACTTTTCACAACGCGGAGAGAGGTAAAAACTAGTAGCATATTTTCACTTTTCACAAGACGGGAGAGAAAACAAGATTGAAGAGTGTTTTGAATTAAGGTTTTACTAGTGGAAGATTGATATCTAACCTCACCATTAGATCTTCAATCCATTAATGGTGCCTAGGTATGTTTCATTTCTAACCTTGTTGCATTTACATCCCACTTTTAGTCTTCTTCCACACAGGAAAGAGTACACGTGCCTCAAATATCTCATTCAAAATTCACTATTTTGTTCATCCTTTCTTTTAAGTTTACGAGTAGCATATTTTCACTTTTCACAGGGTGGGAGGGAAAACAAGATTGAAGAGAGTCGTGGATTAAGGTTTTACCAGTTGCAGACTAATTTCGAACCCCAAAATTGGATATTCAATCCACTAATGATGCCCAAGTCTATTTCATTTCTAACCGTATTTCATTTCTGCCCCACTTTTCATCTTCTTCCACACAAGGAAGACTTGTTCAAAATTCACTATTTTTTTTATCCTTTCTTTTAAGTTTGAGAGTACCATATTTTCACTTTTCATAGAGTGGGAGGGAAAATGACATTGAAGAGTGTTGTGAATTAAGGTTTTACCAGTAGTAGACTGTTATTGAACCCCACCATTGGATCTTCAATCCATTAATGGCGCCCAAGTATGTTTCATTTCTAACCTCACTACATTTCCACCCCACTTTTAGTCTTCTTCCACACAGGCAAGAGTACACACACCTTAGATCCCCCACCATTAGATCTTCAATCCATTAATGATGCCTAGGTATATTTCATTTCTAACCTCACTACATTTACACCCCACTTTTAGTTTTCCTCCACATAGGAAGGAGTACACACACCTCGGATCTAGTTCAAAATTCACTATTTTTTTCCTCCTTGCTTTTAAGATTACGAGTAGCATATTTTCACTTTTTGCAAGGCAGGAGGGAAAATGATATCGAAGAGAGTTGTGATTTAAGGTTTTACCTCTTCAATCCATTAGTGGTGCCCAAGTATGTTTCATATCTAATGTTGATGTGTTTCCAACCCACTTTTAGTCTTATTCCACACAAGGAGGATTGGTTCAAAATTCACTATTTTTTTCATCATTTCTTTTAAGTTTAAGAGTAGCATATTTTCATTTTTCACAGGGTGTGAGGGAAAACGAGGGAACGTAGGTAAAATCATATGTATTTTTCCTTCTTTTATGGTTTGTCACTATAGACTTGATTTTATTGGGTGTACATTGTATGCATCTCAAAATTTCTCTTTAGGAAATCCTATTTTTATTCTTTCCAAGAAAAACTCTCTGTGGAATCCCAATGGATGTTTCCCCACATTCATGGATGGCATCCCTAGTAAACCCATTTTCATTGAAGCTGCACCTCACCCAAGGGATTTCAGATAGGGCACCTGCTAGCACAGAACTAGCCGAATACCCAGTAACATTAATGACATTCAGTTGGGATAACCCCTTGGGCTCAATAAATCATAATCAACTACACTATTTTCCATCTTAACATATTGATCCTATTTAACGTTTTGTTAGAGTAACCCTAAAAATCCAAGTTCGTTCCTATTTTTATTTTGGTTTTTAATTCCTTCTTTAGTGTGGTGACAACTTTATATGAGTGTATAGATGTTTATATTTTGTCAGAGTATTTGTTGAAAAGTAGATGCTCTCTTGCATTTTACCTTGTTTGTTATGTATTGATGGAGTTCAGTTTCATTAGTTGTGACCAAAGAACTGTGTCAGGCATGTATACAAGGATTCTTGTATCACTATCTATAAATTGAACATTGTACTTAAAAAAGCAAAGTAGATCCTTAATTCTACATGTTTGTATCTTAGGGAACTTCCACTCCTAATAAATGAGCTGAAATTTAAGTGTTTACAAAATCCAGATCTCAGGTTTTGTGAATTCACTCATATATGGTCATGGAAAAGTGAAGTAAAATTTAATTATTTCTAAATCTTATGTTGTGTGAATTCACTAATATTTGGTGTCAGAATATTTTGAGCAAACAGGAAGAATTTCTTTTAGTTGCATTAAAATTTTCCAAAAATAATAGTAAATTTCTCCCTGACTAAAATTCTCCTTGAAATGGCTTTGGGATTGAAAACTTTGTAAATATTTTTAGGGAAAAAACACAAAATAATTTTAACATATTAGAGTTTTATAACACTAGGTAATAAAACAATCTTATATTTTATGTTGCAAATGTTTGATAGAGTCTTCCCAGAAATTGATCAGAAAATTAGGTAGATGCATTGGACAAACTAAATAATTTTTAATGAATAATCACTTAACGTAAATGATATATTAGGTTGCATAAATATATAACTTAGAAGCATGAAATGAAGAAGAAATATAACCGAGATTGACATATTCTTAATTGAGTTGAATGAGGCTAGGAATAACTTTGACTAGAGGGTGTTGAAAATGGTATAATTTTGTTCTGGTTGGATAGATTTAGAACTAAAAATCAGTAGTTTTCTTGCTTAGATAACTTTGGAAGGTTTTTGTATCTCAAGTCTCAAGCTTATAGAATAATATGATTTATGCGTTGTAATGTTGAGATATGTTGTGATACCACTTGCCAATAACCTAAACAATTTGGATGAAAATTTAGTTGTGAATTTTACTTGCAAAAGATATAAGTGAAAATATAGATTAATTGTCCCTTGTGTAGAATTTCCTTGAAATTATTCTACTACTTTAATGAATAAATATGAAACTAATTATTGCATGAAGAAAAAAAATATCTCTACCAATTTGTAGTGGAATAGAATAGAAATAAAACATAGTCACACTATAGCAAAAGAAACAAAATTTTCTAGGGAACCCAACAAGGAAAACCCTTTGCTAGCTATAGAAATTTAAAATACTATCCATATTAGACATTGAGACACCTTCTTCAAGACTAGGTTCATTGATGCTTATTGCTTTCCATATTCATTTTCATAAGCATTACGGTTGTTGTCTTTCACATCAGAGTAGCTAGAAAGTGTCTCTTTAATTTCATAAAGCAGATCAGGATCAACCTCATCCAAGAATCCCCTAGAAGGATTATCAGTAGCAAGAACAAATGTCTTTTTTATTTTATTTCATCACATGTGTCCATCATAATTGCTGATTTGTCTTCATTTATTTCACAGTCATTTTCAATGTTAGATGCAAAAGGTAATTTTGTATGATATAATCCTTAGGTAACCAACCTCACACATATTGTTGGTTAATTTATGTTGTTTAAAGTTTATTCAGTTTGAGTTTTATCATGAAACTACTAGAAGTGTACTAGAATGGGTGAGTTTATTATCTTGATAAAAATGTTATGGTTTGATCTAGTCCTTGAAGGGAACTTACAGTTGATGGTAAAAATTTTACATTCCTTTCGATTTTTTATCTTCACATACAAAAATTATTTTTATGTTATAGCCTGTAGCTATATATATACAGTAACTGCCACTCAGAAGTTGGATGCCATCATTTTGGAGCTTGAGCTTATTGAAATTACCTTTGTTTGAGTTGAAAATGTCATTATATCATTTATCGCAGAGCATGAATCCAATTTACCTTTCTTTTAGTTAAAAATGTAATTAGATATTGCTATATCATCTTTTGTAGAGAATGAATCCAATTTCTCATATTCTAGTTGCTTGAGGTATAACAAAGCTACTTTAATTCATTAAACTTACCTTTCATATTCTATTTTCTGATTGTGATTCTGCAGGCTACATCTGCATTGGAAAAGGAGCATCTTTAATGAAGTGTGGAAGGAGAGGGAAGCTTCAATTATGTCCTTTCAAACCTTTTAAGGTATGTAATAAAATTTAAAAAAATTCTCCATAGAATGTTGTGCTTTAACTTTTTCTTTTGATAATGGATTATTTATGTGATCACCCCTCTCTTACACACAACCAGAGTCCAGACATACATGGTTTTTTGGGATATGCGGACAATGGAAATATTTACGCTAACCATTTATTGATAAATTTACACTGTAGAAGATCAAAAATTTACAATTGAATATTTCCTTTCCACTAAATTAGAGTTGAAGAGTTGGACTCCTATTTCTCAGGCATATACCTCACTTTTAAATCAATTTTTTGCTAACTCTGTATAGACCTTCAATGGGAGGGAAAGGAGTGATCACTACCATTGCTTAATATTTTTGCAGACCAAGTAAAGATTCCAAATTTGTATAAATTAGTGGCTCCTTGGAGAATCCCAAGAGGTGTGCTATTGTAGAAACAAGAAATTCATTTATTTTGAGCTCTTCATTAGTGCATTTATAGTATATTGTTTATTCCATACAATACCTCGATAGTGTATGATAAAATTACAGTTAAGCCTATCATAATATTTTGAATTACCCTCTTTTAGAGGGAAACTAGAGTGCGTGTCAAGCTTGCACATCAAAATTGTATCATGTAAATTTTACTTGGGACAAGTTTTGTGGATCTAAGTAGCAAGATACCTATTGGAATTCAAGAGGCAACAATACTACAAAATGGGAAAGACTTTTCACAGTTAACTAGGATTTCACATTATGGGTGGAGTCAATTTGTTAGCAAGATACTAGATACCCCAACTTCCTTTTTATGACTGAGTGAAATATTGATTCCTTCTACATATTCCTTGTTCAATTGTCATTAAGTGATGGGCTTTCTCAAAAGTGTTGTACAGCTATAAAATTTATTAGAGTTTTTCTCGAGTCTTTGGAGGTGGTTAGCTTTTCAACATACACATGTACAAGAAGAGGAGAAATAATATGCTTGAATAATTTGAAGTTATCTACCTATGAATAGGGTTTTCCCATTCATAAACCTGGCGACTCATTCTACTTATTTCTAGTCAACAACTTTGAGACTTGCCATGAATTGTGAGACAATTCCAACACCATGACTACAAATTTCTTATTTAAATCTATACACAATAGATTAGAATTTGCACAAGGAGAACTCCATTCTTGTTTCGAAAGAACCTACAATCGATTTGTACCATGCTATTTAATATTTTTGTATTTATTCACATCCTTGGTCTATGACATAAAGATGCAACAAGATACCTTGCATTTTCTATACTAACACTACTAAAAAATAATAAAACATGCCCAAATATATCATTTCAAATGATTTATGTAGCTCACCTTTTAGTTTTTCAATTATAGAAGTTGTTACTTATATTGATGAGAGCTTCTACAAGCAATACCATAGTGACAATATATGGTATAGTTTTATCTGTGTTTTTCTGAAGGTGTTTCTCCTTCAGTAGAGCAACAATACGCTGTAGTTTCCATTTAGGGGAGAAGTGTACCCAGTAGCAACCTTGACCTGTGTGTAGACGGGTTCAATGCACACTAGACTGTATCTATTGTTTAAAGGTGTTTCTCCTTCAACAATACTTCATCTTAGTAGATACTTTCGGTCTGTACCTTTAGCAGATGCATGCAACCTTAGGATACATGTTGTATATTATAGTTTTGCTATGAGGTTGTAGCAATGATGAAAGAAGTGCGTCAACTTTAGGCATATTTAGTATGCTTTTATAGTTTGAATTAGATGCTCACTTTTCATAATTTAGGTGTTTTTCTTAGTTCTATTTTATGCACAAATTTATCTTTAAGAAAAGTGCATAGTAGAGAAGGGTTCTATATTTTGAGCAAGGGACACACTTCTAGGTAGGAGGTACTCTATTCTAGGAAGCCTTTGCCATGCAGGTTAGGTGCTTTATCCGAGAATCCCAAGAGGTGCTATTGTAGCAATAAAAAATTCGTTTATTTTGAGTTCTTCGTTAGTGCATTGATAGTATATTGTTTATTCGATGCAATACCTCAATGTTGTATACAACCATATTTAGTATGCTTTTATAGTTTGACTTAGATGCTCACTTTTCTTAATTTAGGACTTTTTCTTAGCTTTGTTTTATGTACATATTTATCTTTAATAAAAGTGCACAGTAGAGAAGCATTCTATATTTTGAGTAGGGGACACACTTCTAGGTAGAAGGTATTTTATTCTAGAAAGTTTTTTCGATGCAGGTTAGGTTCTTTATCTGAGAATCCCAAGAGGTGCTATTGTAGCAATAAGAAATTCATTTATTTTTAGTTCTCCATTAGTGAATTGATATTATATTGTTTATTCCATGCAATACCTCAATATTGTATGATTAAATTACAGTTAAGATTGTGATAAAATTTTGACTTACCCTCTTTTAGAGGGAAACTAGAGTGTGTGTCAAGCTTGCACATCACAATTGTATCATACAGAGTTTACATGGAATGAGTCTTCTGGATCTAAGCATCCAGATACATGTTGGAATTCAAGAGGGAACAATACTACAAAGTGGGAAAGAGGTTTTGCAGTTAGCCTGCCTTTGACATTACAGTTGGAGTCGATTTGTTGGCAAGATGTTGGATACCCCAACTTCCATTTTATGACTAAGTGCAATATTGAGTCCTTCGACATATTTCTCTCTGAATTTTCATTAAGCGATGGGTTTTCTTAGAAGTGATTCACATATATAAACTTTACCATAGTTGTTATTGAGTCTTTGGATGTGGTTATCTTTTCAAGGCACACACGTACAAGAAGATGAGAAACAATATGCCCAACTAATTTTAAGTTATCTCCATGCAAATAGGGCATTCCCTTCCACAAACCTGGCGACTTGCTTTACTTCTTTCTAGTGAAGAAATTTGGGACTTTTCATGAATTGTGAGACAATTTCAACCCCATAACTATCAATTTCTTATTTAAAGTTATACCCACTAGATTAGAACCCGCACAAGGCAAATTCCATTCTTCTTTCAAAATAACTTGAAATCAACTTATACCACGCTATTTAATATTTGTGTATTTCTTCACATCCTTTGCCTCTGACATAAAGGTGCAATAAACTACCTTGCATTTTCTATACTAACACTCCTAAACAATAATAAAGTATGCCCAAATCTGTCATTTCAAACTATCTATGCATCTCACCTTTTGGTTTTTCAATTATCGAAGTTTTTACCTATATTGATGAGGTCATCGAAAACCGAGGCCATAGTGACAATAGCTATTAGAGTTTTATTTGTGTTTCAATAAAGGTGTTTCCTTCAGCAACACTACAATACATTGTAGTTTCCATTCAGTAGAGAAGTGTACCCAGTAACAACCTTGGTCTATGTGAAAATGGGTTAAATTCACAATAGAATTTATCTATTGTTTTGAAGGTCTTTCTCCTTCAATATTGCTTCATCTCAGCAGATCCTTTCAATCTACACCTTCAACAAATGTATAAAACCTTGGGGTACGTGTTATAGATTCCAGTTTTGCTATGAGGGTAGAGAAATGATGAAATAATAACATCGATTTTAGGCATCTTATTGTTGTTGTATGAAATCTTTCTTATCTGGTGTTTCCCAAACTTATATAGAGCCATATTTATTATACTTTAATAGTTTGAATTAGATGTCTGATTTTCTAAATATAGGTGTTTTTCTTAGTACTATTTTATGCATAGATTTATCTTTAAGAAAAGTGCACAGTTGAGAAGGTTCTATATTTTGAGCAGGGGACACTCTTATAGGTAGGAGGTAATCTACTCTAGGGAGCTTCTATCATGCATGTTAGGTGCTTTATCCTAGACAGAGTTCTGAGTCCTTGCCTCCTTGACAAATTCCCTGCCAGACAAGACATGGGTTGATAGAGTTCCAAGTCCCTAAATTTTCCAGAAACCAACCTGACCCTAGCTATCTAGCCTAAAATCCTTTACATTCTAATCATCTCTTGGCTATGATTTCATAGATAGAGCCCTCTCTGGTTTGGTAGGGCTGGCTAGCAAACTAAAAGCTTGGTCTTTGGTTACCTCCGTTGATCTCTTCATGAACTTGGGGCATTATGGAGGATAACAGGGGGCATGACAAATAGGGAGTGCCAAGGTGTTCTAGTGAATTTAAGGTTCCCAAGTCATGGAAAAATGAAATGTTAGTTGTGAGGTCATGACTGCCAATGTGTGTTAGGGAACGCTAGGGCATGCTAAGATGTGCCAGATGGTACTAACACATGTCAAACAAGCTAAGATGTGCCAAGTGCTAATGGATGCCAAGATGTACAAGGGTTCCAAGTTCCTGCCTCCTCTTCTTCCATATGATATCCACTTATGACATTTTCTTTGCAATATTTGGTGTATTCGATAGTTATAGGTCATTTATAGGTTATAAATGTCTTTAGAGTTTCACTTATAATTGAGTATTCAACAAAACATATTGATTCTCTTATACATAACTATTTTTCCCTCCACCCAATTTTCATAACTTCAATAACCATTATGTAGAGACATACATCTTCAATGTTTCTTTACTTGTTTAGTAAAATATTGCTGAGACTTTAATTTATTGAATGTTGTAGAATTTACAATTTATGAAGTTTCAAGGTCTAATCTAAAAAATATAATTCTTTAAAGGGTGCTAGCTTAATGGAAAAGCATCTTCTTTACAAGTAGGAGGTCAGTGGCTCTATTCCATCATGCCCTGACATCCATATGGAATGGGGATGATCAATTTTTGGTGATGGAGACTCTTTTGACCATCAATAATTATCTTTGGTGACATTTTTGGACCCTCATTAGAAATATGAAAAGGTGACGGTCAACGAACACCACCATATATATCATCAATAGTGACGACCCTCAAAGTTCCATAACCATGATTTTGTTGTTGTTGATATGAAATGGTGACGATCGTTGTCTATCATTATAGTCATTATTTGTGATGGATTGATGCAGGGTTACCCCTGCTTACACCCATGGTATGCATGTAAAAGCATAAACACTCTTGTCCCAGGTATTTAACTCACCAAGGAGTCAAACTCTTCAACCATGAATTATTAAGGACCCTTTTCTTAATAGAATTCATATGCGAAATTATTCAATACAATAGCCCAAACTTTGAATCTCCTTTATTGGGACTTATTCAACCTTATAAACCTTCATTAACCCTTAAGCCCACACATTAAACCTTCACTTTATAAAATTTGGCTATACCAGACTTAGGACATGAAAACCCTTTATCAGTGGTATATTTCTATTATAACCCTTTTATAACAGAAATGCACTTAAAACATACCTTTCTGCCTTAATACAAATTTTGCATATGTATCAATGCTTTACCTTTATCGAAATCGGGGTATCGCTCCTTCGTGGGTCACATTACACACTCCATCCACTTTTTGATATGCGATCACATTGTCAAAACAGATTATTGGTGATTTTACATTAAAAACCTAGACCATTCATTCTATCAGAAAATATCGGAAACACAGGAATACAAAGGAAAACCCGCTCCAAACCATAAGGCCAGACTTCAAACATTATAAATCCATGTTCATAATTATCGTCGGGTCCACTCATCACCTATTTTCATCATCGCATGTCATTGTTCATTCACTGATCCCTGATCAAATTATGACCATCAGTCTAGACTCGATTCAACGGTAGGACTTCCACCGGATCAAAAGAATGGAATGATGACCTTCTGCCGTAGATCTTCCTTCATTGTATCCGACAATTGTTAATTATCACATATAGATAACAAGCATGGGGTTTAACCACCTCATAAATAATTTTCCCCTTTCCACTTTACTGCTACATGTCATGATATGTATGGGATTGGGCACTCAACGTTCGTTACCACTTATGGTTTCTTCACTGCAAGAAATACCATTTCGCTTATAAAAACGCCTTTTCACTAGTTCCTTCCTGTGCTATTCTACTTTTGATGAGCGTTGATCTATGATATCGATGGTTCTCATTCCTTGTCACTTGCGCCATTGATCTATAAGATCCAACAGTACTTATGCTTCAATGAATTGCTTCTTCCATCCTTTCCTTTATGGTTTGAACTGTTTCTTCACCATTTCCTCTGTGCTTCAGGTTTCTTGAGAGGGTTTCATTCTTCCGCTTCCACTACTCAACTCCTCTGAGCTTAACTCCTCTACGAATTCTCACTTCGCTACTTCTCTTCATAGCCTCACTCTGTTTCTTCAATTGGATTCTAAGGGCTGTGATGATTCCTCTGAATCATTCTCTTCTCTGCGTATCTACATAACTTTTCCTGCAACCTTCTATTAGAGAACCTACAAATTCACAACTTACATGTAATTCATTCATCAGATACTCATTCCACACACTAACACAGTTACGAATAAACCTCTGTATATATAAGTATAAAAAATGATTACATTCGAGACTCTGTATTTCTGACAAGCTCGATCTTCAGTATTAGAGGCCTCCTCTTTCCACTCTACCCATAGGCTTACATTTATACAAGAAAGGTTTTATTGAACTAATTCTGGTTTAAATCCAAGATCTACTGAATTGATTCCTAAATCCTCTATGTCCACTTCTAACTTCATTTAATTCCTAAAATCTCTCTCTAGTTCCTTGAATCATGAAACTACCTAGAGAGTTATAATTGACTTCTGATACTCTCATCATTATTAACCACTCATGTTCTCCTTTATTCGAGAGCATTTACAAAAAACCTAACACATCTAATTAATTCCTATTCTTCCCACCCAAAAGCCTAAATATTACATTAATTCAACACTTAGGAACCTAACTTCGTTAAAATACATGACCCCCTATATCTACTAAAATACAGTGATTTTCTCTTGGGTTGAATGCTCTTGCTTCAGACTCCCAAAGTAGAAAATATTCATGATTTCCTAATCAGGTGTCTTCATGTGTTGATAGAAAACCTCCAGGGTCCCAAACTTTAGTTTGTAAGTGTCTAAAAGCTCTACATCTTTGTTGCTACTATATGTTTTATCTTCCTCTCCTTGTCAATCATGTTCAAATTCTGATTTATCATGCATCTTGCTGCTACCATTTTACTCCCTATGGCCTATTTCATCATTAGCTACCATAATTCTTTAATCTCTATTTCCAGTTCACCCTTGGACTGGTCCATATTCTGCCTCTTATTTCTTCCTCTTTCTCTTTGCTTTAGGTTGTTGTTGTTGTCCACTAATTCTTCAAACTGTTGTTCGTCTCCTTGAAGTTGTCGAATGCTATCACATACTCTTACTCTTCCTCTCATTCTTACTTGTTTTGTTATTCTTGCTACCTCCCTTTCATCCTTACCCTCTTTCATTATTATTTCTGTCTACACTGAATCATGACTTTCTAGCATTCTCTCCAGCAATTTAGGATCTTTGCTCCATGGATTAAATTCTTCCACAAAATGTTCTTCTTTCATTTTTATTTGGCTTGTCATCTCTGCCAAATTTCCTCCAGCATCTGCAACAAAACCTGCACTCACAAAACACTTGGTAAAATAAAAAACATAAGGCCTATGTGCCTTATCTTCCTCTGGAAACAATTCAGTTTGATGCTCTGATTATTTCTCCTCTATCAACGCATCAATATGTTTTTTTGAATCCTCAAAAGAATTCATGAGACTCTCAACTAGTGTATCCTTCAAAACATCTGTTCTAATGATGTCTTTCTATCCTTGTTCACTGTAGTGAACTTCTTCTTTTGTAGTATTAATTTGCTAAACTTTCATTACCATCTCCCTTTTCTTATGATCGTCATTCATGACAATTTTTTTGTCTTCCTTTTTCAGCAATCTATCTTTAACTTCTATCATCTGTTTTTCCAACTCCCTTCATTGAAAGTATAATTTTCTATATAACTCAATAATTTCAATTGGAGTAGAATATGGAAATTTCACACAATTTTCCATACCTTCCTTTGTTATTGATAAATCATCAGATGTCCTTTTTCCCTCTTCTAAGTTCTTTGCATAGACTTCTTCCTTCTTAACATCTTTCAATTTATGTCCTTCCCTTTTACTGTATGTATCAACAATTTCCATGGCTATTTCCATTGTGCCTATCATCATGGTGAATTGATGCTCCTTTACTATGTTTTCAGATAACATAATCTCTTCTTCAAGATTACCTATAATCTCTTGTTGTTTACCTTCTCCAAGAGCTATCCTTGTCTTACCAACTACATTAATATTCTCCTACATTTGTTCTTCATCAAAATCATTAATCAAACTCATTTGATTACCTTTCTAAGAAAATATTCCTTCATTTTTCATTAGAATAAGATCCTGATTCCTCATCTCTATGATAGCTTCTATAGACTCATCCATAGACTTTTTCTTTTGTATGCAGTAAAATTCTTATTCTTCTGATAATTTTTCTTTGTCACCTTTTACTTATATATTTTCATCTACTCTGTACATATCTTCAAAAGGTTTCTTTTCTCCTGCAATACCTGCTATCATACACAAACTATCAATTTTAAAAACATAAGACCCTATGGTCTCACTTGATGTGCAACCATCATATCTCCTTGTTGTTCCAAGTTCTCTTAATGACTCATAAATTCTTCGATGGTCTCCTCTTCAATCTGCTCAAGCCCTTCACTTGGTTTCTTGATATCTTTCCCAAACTCTATATGAGACCTATCTATCTCATCTTCTTCCAGAACATAATTTAGATTATGCTTGTCTTCTTCCTCCTTTATGACAATATCAGCAAATTGTCCTTCTTTACATGTTTCACCTGCAAACATACACAAATTGTAATATTTAAAACCATGTGACCCTTTGGCCTCAATTTAAGTTTTAGTCTTCAAGTCTTCATCTTCACTTTCTCCTAGAATTTCTCCCTGTTCTACCTCACAAATGGACACTTCCATTTTCATGTCCAACTCAGCTTCTTTGAACTTTTCCATTAGCTACTTTACTTGCTTCTGCTATAGCATTCTCTGCAACTCATGCCAGTTCACTGGCTTCTTGCTCATGACCCAAACTAGTCTCTGGCTTTCCTCTAGTATCCTCCTTAATTCATCAAGTTGTTCTTTTAACTCTGCAATCTCCTTATCAATTTCCTCTTGACTCATCCTCTTTCCATTTGCCTTGGCCTTGCTTTTCTTCATCTTTCTTCTGTTGTGGTCTTCCTTAGAACCTATACTATGACTGTTAGTAGCCTTCTTCTTCTTCTCTGTCTTCATCAGTTCCTTACTCACTTACTATGAGCTACATTAAAGCCTTTGCAAAAACTTGTTGTCCTTGTTGCAACTTACCTAGCCAAGCTTTCCTCTATACTTTGTCTTTTCGCAAGCCCTTGGTTCTCTATCTTTGGAACCTCCTTTGAGAACTTCTCTCTACTCCTTCTAAGATTCAACTCATATGCACTTCTCAAGAACACAACTATCCTCTTGTATTTCAATCACAATGAAATACTTGGTTCTGGCCACCTCTTCTTTCACTTAAAAAGTCTTACCATATTCCTTCATCCCTTAGAAATTCTACCCACTTCCTCTGTGGAATTGCCTTTGTGATCTACAACAATCCCTCTACAGTATAAAGTCTCCTTCTTGCTACATATGATTTATTAAGCTTATCTCCTCTTTTGAGCTCAGTCTCTTAACATTTCTCTATTTCTTTCCTCTAGAACCAATTCAGGCACTCTTTGCTCTTGATGTTACAACCTTCACACCTTATTTTGTTGTTATATGTGCATTAATGTACAAATGCACATTCTCAAATCAAATCAAAACAAAACATATCACCTCATCTTAAAGATCTCTACATGATCTTGTTCCACCATTCCACTTGTACCTTGAATGAATTGTCCTCTGTTTCATGCATCTGTAAGTTCTTTGCTCATTCCTCTGTTTCTATCAAATTAGAATCTGATCCTTCCTTGCCTGCATAAACATCTTTGACACAACTTGTTTCTCAATTCTTTCACTTAGAATTTCTTTGCTCTATTTTAACACCAATTGTTTCAATTATGATTCTACTCTGATACCAAATGATGCAGGGTTACCCCTGCATACACCCACAGTATGCATGTAAAATGCATAAACACACTTGTGCTAGGTATTTAACTCACCAAAGAGTCAAACTCTTCAACCATCAATGGTTAAGGACCATTTTCTTCATAAAATTCATATGCAGAATTATTCAATACAATAGCCTAGACTTTCAATCTCCTCTATTGGGACTTATTCACCCTTATAAACCTTCATTAACCCTTAAGCCCACACATTAAACCTTCACTTTATAAACTTTGGTTATACTCGACTTAACACATGAAAACCCTTTATTGGTGCTATATTTCTATTATAACCCTTTTATAATAGAAATGCACTTAAAACATACCTTTCTGCCTTAATACGACCTTTGCACAGATATCAATGCTTTACCTTTACCGCAATCGGGGTATCATTCTTCCACGGGTCACATTACACTCTCCTTCCACTTTCCAATATGCGATCACACCATCGTAACACATTATTGGCGCTTTTACATTAAAATCCTGGACCATTCATTTTATTAGAAAGTATGGGAAACATAGGACCACAAAGGAAAACTTGCTCCAAACCATAAAGCCAAACTTCAAACATTATAATCCTGCATTAATAATTGTCATTGGCTCTGCTCATCGCCGATTTTTCATTATCGTGTGTTGCTTTCCATTCACCGATCCCCGATTAAATTATGACCATCGATCTAGACTCGATCCAAAGATAGGACTTCCACTCGATCAACAGAACATAACGATGAGCTTCCGTCGTAGATCTTCCTCCATCATATCCGACGATTTTTATTTATTTTGGATAGACAATGAGCATAGGGTTTAACTGCCCGATAAAGTGGTTTCCCCTTTCCACTTTACTACTACATGTCGTGATATGTATGGGCTTGGGCGCTCAATGCTCGTTACCACTTATGGTTTCTTCATTGCCTGAAATGCCATTTTGCTTATGAACCTGCCTTTTCACTAGTTCCTTCACGTGCTCTTCTGCTTTCAATGACCATCGATCTATGAGATCGACGGTTCTCTTTCCTTGTCACCTGTGTCGTTGATCTATAAATCCAATGGTACTTATGCTTTAATGACTCGCTTCTTCCTTCATCCTTTCCTTTATGGTTTTCGTTGTTTCTTCATTGTTTCGTCTATGGTTCAAGTTTCTTCAAAGGGTTTCATTCTTCCGCTTCCACTGCTCAACTTATTAGAGCTTAACTCCTCTGTGAATTCTCACTTCACTACATCTCTCCAGATGTTCAATATATTTCTTTGATTGGATTATAAGACCCATGATGATTCCTCTGAATCATTCTCTCCTCTATGTATCTACAGAAATCTGCCTGCAACCTTTTGTTACAAAACCTATGAATTCACAACTTACATGTAATTGATTCATTAAATACTCATTCCACACACTAACATGGTTAGGAATAAACCTCTCTATATATAAATATAAACAAATGATTACATTCAAGGCTCTTTGTTTCTCACAGGCCTAATCTTCAGTATCAGTAGCCTCCTCCTTCCACTCTGCTCGTAGGCTTACATTTATAACAGAAAGGTTCTATTGAACTAATTCTAGTTCAAATCCAAGATCTACTAAACTGACTCCTAAATCCTCTATGTCCACTTCTAACTTCATTTCATTCCTAAGAACTTTCTCTAGTTTCTCCAATCGTGAAACTACCTAGAGAGTTATAATTGACTTCTTACTCTCATCATTATTAACCACTCATGTTCTCCTTTATTCGAGAGAATTTACAAACAACCTCACACGTCTAATTAATTCCTATTCTACATACTCAAAATCCTAAATATTACATTAATTCAACACTTAAGAATCCAACTTCCTTAAAATACACGACCCCCTATATCTACTAAATACAATGATTTTCTCTTGGGTTGAATACTCCTGCATCATGGACATTGGATGTCACCACAACACCTATACTTCTAGAAATGTAGCTTTTGGTGATGGTCAATGAACATCACCATATATATGCACCAATAGTGATGACCATTAAAGATCTATCACAACAAATCATTATTTTTCATATGAAATGGTGACGGTCACTATCCATCATTATAAACAATATTCGCGATGGACCTTGAATGTCACCATAACACCTATGATTTTGGCAACACCACCTTTGGTGATGTTCAGTTTTTGGTGAGCGAGGCTATGGTCCGTCACCATTGATCATATGCAATGGTGATGATTGCTATCTGTCATTATAAATCATTATTCGTGATGAAATTGGAATGTCACTACAACACCTATACTTTTGGCGACGCCACCCTTGTTGACGTTCAGTTTTTGGTGATGAAGGCTATGGTCCATCACCATTGCTCATATGAAATGGTGATGGTCATTATCCATCATTATAAATCATTATTGGTGACAGAATTTATATGTCACTACAACACCTATAATTTTGGTGACGCTACGTTTAGTGACATTTAGTTTTTGGGCACGAATTCAAGTTTGTACATCACCAATGAGCTTATGGTGACATTTTACGACCCACCAATGTCCTTTTTTCTTGTATTGATTGTGAAGTTCCAAACAGGTACAACTATTATCAACAAAACCCTAAAAGTAAATTTGTAGGATCACAAGATAAACACCAAATGAAATCTTCAATGAATAATATCGAATGTTGCAAATGTCATAACTATGGACACAACTCGTAACTATAGGTACAAGATGGAATCAACCATGAATGAAAAGTGTGACGATGAGAATAAGAAGGTTTGGAAAGGAAAATAGGTACAAGATGAACAAGTGCAAGATGACCAAGAAAAGAAAGAAGGAAATAAGGTCCCAACAATTATGCGTTCATGATTCATAATGGATTGTGAGGAATCAACAGTTTCTTCAGTTAATGATTGGAGCCAAAATTATTTGTTAAATGACACATTATTTTGAACAATTCAACTTATCGACTCCTAGAAATTTGAAGATGAGGAGTCTATGCAATAGTATATGATACAAGTCTACGATTGACAGACAGGTAATTTGAACAATATGGTAGTTTCATTACATGTTCAAGGGGAGAAAAACAGTAGAAGGAATATAGGTTACCACGACCAAGGCAATATTAGTTAGAAAATGATATGCAGAGGTTGAAGGAATCAATTTTGAAGAAACATTTTGTCCTATTACCAGAATGGAAGCTATTAGGATGTTTCTTGTGCCACAAAAATGCAAAGTTATTTTGAAATATCTATGCTTGGAGAGATGACATACTTTTTAGGGCTTCAGATTTCTCAAAAGGATAAATGAATAATCATATATAAAACCAAGTACATCAAGGAAATTCTCAAAAATCTAGATGGAAGATTGCAAGCTAGTCCTTACCCCCTTGATAACGGTTGCAATTTAAGATTATAATATTCATCAACGATGTGGACCAAAGATTGTATATATCAACGATTGGTAGTCTCCTAT
This sequence comes from Pinus taeda, assembly GCA_000404065.3. Lineage (NCBI taxonomy): Eukaryota > Viridiplantae > Streptophyta > Pinopsida > Pinales > Pinaceae > Pinus > Pinus taeda. The sequence continues at coordinate 121,878 of APFE030169065.1, forward strand.
ATGTGATAGCCTCTCGGCTCGATCTGATGTAGGCAATTGGAAAAGTAGCAAGATTCCGAGTAGCACCAAAAGAATATCATATTATTGCTATCAAAATAATTCTTCAATATCTAAAGGGAAAAATAGAATATGACTTGTGGTATCCCAAGGGAAACAATATCATTATTAAAGCCTTTACAAATGTAGATTGGGTAGGGAGCATTGATGATTATAAGAGTACTAGTGGAGCAACATTCTATCTAGGTAGTTGTCTCATATCATGGTCGAGCAAAAAGCAAACCTCAATCTCGGTATCTATAGCGGAAGTAGAATACATTGCAACGGTAGCTTGTTATACTCAAGTCCTTTGGATGAAACACACTTTCCAATATCTTCAAGTACAATTCAGTGAACATATTCCCATATTCTGTGATAACACGAGTGCCATCAACATCTCCAAGAATCATGTCATGCATTCAAAAACAAAACACATTTAGATAAAATATCATTTTCTTAGAGAACAAATCGTTGAAAATAATATGAAACTTGAATATGTTGGTACAAAAGAACAAATCATTAATATAATTGCTAAACCTTTACCTCATGAAGCATTTGAATATCTTCGCCAGAAGCTTGGGATTCTACCAAGTTCTCATTAGACTTTCCTTATTCATAAAATAAAGGGGTAGTGGAAGTGTGTACATGTCTGCAAGATGATTGTGTGTCAGGGGGATTTACCCTTTTCCATTGATGTCAAAGGGGGATAGAATGTAGTAGGAATATGTACCCTGATCATAGGGGGAGTGATTGTGTTGCCATCAATGCCAAAGCGGGAGATTGTTGATTGAAAGATGATTTGAGGTTGTCATTGATGTCAACCCAAGCAACACCAGGAGCTACCCTGATCTTCCAAGGGAATTTTGACTTGACAACTTACTCTATTTTAAGTCAAGTATATTCTATATGGATTCTACTATTTCAGATGTTTCCATTGATATATGGCATGCCAAGTAATTCTTCACGGTCTGAGAGATATTCATATTTGAAGTTAGTAAACCCAGTTAGTGGGATAAAAACCTATTGGGTGGTGGCATGGCACTCATAATTGGTTTTCGTCTTTGAATAGTCAATAATTAACAATTTTTTAGGCTCATAAAATCCCTCCAACATTCTCTATAGAAGCCCCTCTCAACTCTATAAAAGGAAATCTCATATATCCTCCAAAAGTAGTGATCATGGAATTTTCACTATAACTTCATTTCTGCGTAGTCTTAGATTGTGAAATTAAAACCCATTTGATTCATGATCTGGATGCACGTTGTGACCAAATTTCAGATATTGGTTCACTATATTTTTAGAGATATGATCTATGGAAGTTAGCGTTTTTGTAAGCTGTTGAATCTCATCTCAAAGAAGTGACCTTGGGAAAATCATCATAACTCTCTCTATGAGGAGGATTGGAATTCTATAAAGTGTGGTAGATAGTGCATGGATTTTGGTTTTCTATGTATCAATTTCAGAGCCGAAGGAGGAACCAGTGATAGGTGGCACGTCGTACGAGTTCACTCTACCGAACTAGTCCATAATCAGGTCATTCTGGGAGATTAGGCATAACTTTTCCTTGAAGAATCAAAATCAAGTCTGACCTATGGTGTTGGAAAGAAGACTCAAATGGATTCTATAAGACCAAATATCACAAGTTGGGGATATGAAATCATAGAGATGCATCAAATTAAACAACGTGCTTCTAGAAGGAAAGAAAAACTAGATCAAGTGTTGTCAAGGGGTGCAAAGGACCAAACATTCTAGGGCAACAAAGAGCAAGGTGCAGCAAAATGATGAAGTAGAGGTAAGCTACATGTAAGTATATTTTGTACATGCATGCTCATCTTTTAATTGCATTAGGTTCTTTGTATTATAATTTGTTGTTTTTGTTTATCACTGACGTATGCTCTACAGGATGAGGTAAGTTTTGATATTATCATGTCATGGGTATTTCCTTGAAGATGTTTTGTAGGTATTATAAATTCATCAAGAGAAGACTCAATGCATAATGTAACGTTCTGAAGAATGAGAAAGGGTAGCTTGACAAGAGTAGAAATAAAGGTGCAGAACAACAACAAGACGTTCACGACATGAAGACTTCAAGTGGGCAGCACTGCATACGAACATTGTAAAAGTATGATTGTACGAGTCATTGTAAAAGCATATTTGTAAAAGTTGTACAGGTCTCTATCTTCCAAGAGTTGAAGAGGCAGGTTCAGGAGGTATAGGATCATCATTAGGTGGTTGTGTCATAGTTATGGTTATGGTCTAGTGTGTCGTCTTCTTCTACATCATTCTATATCATTGTAAAGTGGACAATTTTCCCTGGTGCAGGAGTCCATTCTTCCTTTATTCCTCTATAGGGTGGTAGGTTGGTGCTACGTTAGTGCATGAAGTCACCAACAGGTTCAAGCCTATGAAAAATTCAGGGTTGTAGGGTGGTGTAAGGGTGAGTTATAGCTCATTAGATGTTGGGGCATTCATTCAGTTGACTACTGAAGAATCTCGAGTGTTGAAACATCCATCTAGTGGGAGCTAGAGAAGAAGTATTTTCTAGAATTCTAGGAAGTTGTTGCTTTCATTTCAGTTGGGGCTGAAGATTAAATAATTTATTAGAAAAGCGTTCGGTTGTTTTTGACCCTGGGGGTGTTTTCAACCTAAAATATTTGTGGCTTCTGGGTTCTTTTATTTCTGTTATTACTACATAAATGTTAATAATAATTGAATATTAACTAATGCTCTGAAAAGATTTAAAAGTTATAATTTCCAAGGAATATTGATTCACCCCCCCTCTGAGTATTTTCTAGCACTACTAATCTTAAGATGATATAATTTGGTCCAGAAAAAAGGATTGAAAATCAACCCCTCTTTGAGCACATTAGGAAGACTAGTTATCACTACAAGAAAAATGACATTGGTGAGGGGCAGAAAATTTAACCGTAAGCTCATTTGTGACAGTCAAAAGAGCCTTCATCACCAAAAACTAAACGTCACCAAAAGTGGCATTGCCAAAAGTATAGGTGTTGTAGTGACATTTGAAGTCTGTCACCAATAATGATTTATAATGATGGATAGTGACTGTCACCATTTGATATGAGCAATGGTGACAGACCATAGCCTCCAACACCAAAAATTGAACGTCACCAGAGGTGGCATCTCCAAAAGTATAGGTGTTGTAGTGACATTCAAAGTCCATCACCAATAATGATTTATAGTGACAGATAGTGATTGTCATCATTTCATATGAACAATGGTGATGGACCATAGCCTCCATCACAAAAAGTTGAATGTCACCAAAGGTGGCATCACCAGAAGTATAGGTGTTGTAGTGACATTAAAGGTCCGTCACAAATATTGATTATAATGACAGATAGCGACCGTCACCATTTCATATGAACAACAACGATTTATTGTGATGGATCTTTATTGGACATCACTATTGGTGCATATATATGGTGATGTTTATTGACCCTCACCAAAACCCGCATTGCCATAAGTATAGGTGTTGTGGTGACATTGAAGGTCCATTATGAATAATGACTATAATGATAGACATCGACCGTCACCATTTCATATCAACAACAACGATTTATGGTTACATACCTTTGAGGTTTGTCACTATTGATGCATATATATGGTGGCGTTCGTTGACTGCCACCATTTCATATTTTGGAGATGGTTTAAAAATGTCACCAAAGCTCATTAGTGATGGTCAAAAGCTCATTCCATATGGATTATGTCAGGGTATGATGGAATCGAACCACCAACCTCCTGCTTTTAAAGAAGATGCTCTTCCATTGAGCTAACACCCTTTAAAGAATTATACTTTTAAAATTAGACCTTGAAACTTCATAAATTGTAAACACTATAACTTTCAATAAATTAAAGTCTCGACAATATTTTACTGAACATGGAAAGCAACATCGAAGCTGTAGATCCCTATCTAATGGTTATGGAAGTTATCAAAAGTGGGTGGAGGGAAAAATAATTATGCACAAGAGAATCAATATGTTCAGTTGAATACTCAATAAGAATTGAAAGTCTGAAGACATTTATAATATATAAATGACTTATAACTAGAAAATGCACTAAATATTGCAAAGGAAATGTCATAAGCTGATAGCATATGGAAGAGGAACATTGATGAAGATAGATGCAATATGTTATAGGTTGAGTGAAAGAAAAATCTCATTTTTGTTGTTTTTTGGTGTTTAGATATCTAAATGATATCTAAACTTATGTGCAAATGTAACATGGATCTCCGAAAAACCATGAACGACATATGATAAAAAGAATATAATAATATATAATATATATATATTATATATATATATATATATATATATATATATATATATATATATATATATGTATAAACCAACATGCAACTTGGAATTTCACAAGTCCACACTCAATACACAACCAACAAATAAAAGAAATTAACTTGGATAGAAAGCAATAGCTTCGCCTTCATTCCTGAGTTGCTTTTGTTTATTTGAATTTGACCGATGACATTCCTTATTTGACAAGGAATCAAAATCATCACTAGTATTAAATTCATCCAACACGGACTTTGAATATCCCACTAACATTTGCATTTTTGTTGCCATGCCTGAAAACCATGGAGTTTCCTGTTGATAGTAGAATAATATGCCTGCATGCTGCTCAGGAATACATTCCTTATTAACCATTGTAACCTGACAAAAACCAAAGAGACAACACAATATCAACGTACACAAAATCCCCTACCGAAGTATAATCATAACTTAGTAAACAAGTCTAAAATATGTTCTTAATTAATAAACTTTGTATTTGGAAATACTGTTTCTTTATATTTAAAAAAGACTATGCCATACAACACTTCTCTCTATTTATCTAGGAAATTATATCATAGCATATGTCACACAGTCGCAATCTACAGTACCTAAAGTGAAGACAACTTTGCATAAGAAAATAGATTTAGAAAAGAGATTTGAAAAATATAAGTTTGTCATCAAAGCTTTACTTAATTTAACAACAAACTAGTTGGAGTTGGAAAATCAAAATCATTCATAGGAAATGAATAAGACAATGGCCAAAGTCATTATTCATACAAATAAAGCAATAGTCACTATTTCCATTGCAGATAATTGAAATTTCGGTATTGGTATAACAATTAAAGCTTATTTTCTAGGAATACTTGTCAATACTATCATTTTTTTTCCACGGTCTATTGTGCCTGTAGATCCAAATTAGATAGCTTGCCATTCGCAAGTTGTACCTTTCAAGTACTTATTTCTGGCTCTTCCTTTACAACAAAATTCTACCACTTCATTTTATTTTGTTTTTTCAAGAGATTTGGTAGGACCTTCCCATCCTCTGTTTTACATAAGCATAACCATCCATCAATGATATAAATAATAACATATACACAACAAGGGCCAAAGATGTTCTTGTTGTATACCTATGCTCTATGACTCATCTAACCTTACTCGTGCAAACAGTTCACCCTGAAAAAATAACATCCATGTGGAATTTATATTTTTTTTAAATCAAGCTCCAAGTAAACCAATCAAAATATGAACATCCTTTTAATCAATAAAATCTCTCAATTAAAATAAAAGTGGCCTAGAATTGAATGTTATATCAACCATGTCAGGTAACTAACATCGGGTGAGAAATACAATCCACACATATTGGATTAGTGAAATAATTGATCTAGTAAATCTCAAAAATAGATGACTTAGAGCTAAGAAATGCACGTAAATGACTTAGAACTAAGACATGAGGTTGCCCTTTAAACCCTATTGTTAAGTAAATCTTCTTTATGTCACTTACCATTAAACTCTTTTTTGATACCAGGTGGAAGTGGTATTTTAACATTAAGCTCTGATAGTCTGTTTCCATGAGTACTTCTCAAGATCCGCTCCATTACCAACATTTGGGGCTAGATAAAATACATGCAAAAACCATCAACATGAAAATCAGATGTACATCCTTGTAAAAAAATGGGAGGAAAAAAATATCCACAAATTGAAACAGAATGTAGGGTACCTCCTTCCTGCAACATGATTATCTTGTCATGAACAATAAAAAAATAAATATGGAGAAATGTAATTTTTGCCAAATTTTGACAACGAAATCTTTGGCATATTCTACGAATAATTGATGAAAGAAGTCAGCTAAAACTTGTCAGCATCACGATTATAGTAAAACATAGAGGAACCACTCCAACACATATATAATCCTAAACATAAGTATCTATACATATAAGTATTTATTCAGGACATTGTATTTTGTGAAAATATTGGAAGTCAAATCTTTGAAATAACACAATTTATGGTACCACTGCCTTATGAAGTCCATTCATTCGAGTATTTACGAACTCCATTCAGGAATTTATTCAAAGTTCAAAGTTCAAACAATCAACATGTAGCCGAAAAAACTCATATTTGAAAAGGAGAGAACCCAAAGATATAGAGTCTATATCTCACATTTATATATCCTAATTTCCAGAAATTGAAATGACACTTTTTAGCATATTATTGTGAATTCAGCCCAGAATGCTAGAAAAAAATATTGATGGTTATTTTGCAAATATAGAAGTTTTACAAATGCATTTATTTAAACAGTTACCTTACAATGTCAAACATATATAAGGATGCACACAATACGTTTCATATTTGGCGCTGGTGTGTGAACTTGAGACAACGAAGTCCATCATTAACATTTTTCCTTCAATATGCACTAGCATAATAGTGAACAATAGTATTGTAGGTATGTGTTATGAATATATGTATTGCAGGCCAATAAGAGTATGGTTGGAACATTCATGTCCAACCCTTCCAATTTTTCCTATAATTTTCACTAGTCTAATAGGTGAAAAATAGAACTGTAGGTGTCCATTCTGTATCACTTACCTAAATCTAGCACCTTTAGCATAGAAATTTCAAAGAATATGTCTAGAATTGGTAGGCAATTTGCAAAATGAAAGAGTTGGCTTGATTGTTTCTAGAGAAGGCTAGATTCTTACATTTTTCAATGTAAATTCATGACACTTTTCCAAGCTTAGATGGAACAAAAAGGAACCAAGCTAGAAGTTTATTTAAAGAATCCTTTCTTATCTAAGGTAAAATTTTAGCCCTTTCTGTCAAAAATCATAACTGTAAAAACTTTAAGAAATCTAGTGAAGGGACTATAGAAATGTTCTTATCAAACCACTAACGTAAACGAATCTAATAAATATTTCTTTGTAGAAGAGATATTCATGGTCAAATTAATAAGAAAGTGACCTTTTAGCATAGTTGATGTGCTAGTTCTCATGTCATAGTGTCCCAGGGCATGTTAGGGACTACAGGAAGTGCTCATGTACATCTAGAGAAGAGGTGGGGAGACATCAAGCTATAGTTAGGAGGACTACAAGCGATGAGGGGCAGATACTTGAGGTACCCAACCTCTTGGATTATACCTTGCTGTGGGAGCTACGAAGAGAGTGTAGTAGGACTAGCGGATGTGGGTAGAGACAGATGTAGATGAAGCAGTAGAGAGTGCTACAGTGTAGGAGTACCCAGGCAGCGTGAGGCTAGTAGGCTGCAATAGTGCGAGCCCTAGTTCTGGTCACAAAGGAGCCCTAGTTGTAGTCATGAAGGGAGACCTAGACGTAGTCTTGAAGGAGCTCTAACCATAATCGAAAAGGAAGCACTAGCTGCAATAAAAGGAAACCCTAACCACAATCAAAAGGAGGCTTAGCCACAACAAGAGAGAGGCCTAAGATGTAGTCAAGAGAGGCATAAAGACACATTCAAGAGAGACTAGATACATAGGAAAAGGAAGGCTCATATCCACATCAAAGGAGGCCTTAATCCATAGCAAGAGGGAAGCCCTTATCAGCCATCAAGAAGAAGCATATTGCTGCAGTCAAGGAAGGTCTAAAGCAGCACTCAGAGAGGCCATAGAAGCAGTAAAAGGAAGGCCCTAACCACTGCAAGGAGGATCCATAAGACAATAAGAAAGAAGCCCTAGAAGTAACGTGGAAGTCTTATGTTTTGTTGTAGGTACAACATGTGAAAGATAGGTTGTTTTGAGTGTTGTTCTTGGGTGCTCTTGTAGGGAGAAGGGCCGAAGTTTGAAGTTTAAGATCATAGCAAGAAGAGGCATTCAATGTGGGTTAAATATGGTTGTTCTATAGCTATTCCAAGAATACTAAAGGGTTGAAAGAAGCTGAGTATCTTGCTTGAAGCTTCAACTAAAGGATGAAACTGAACTAAAAGATGACTTAGCTTAACAAAGCTCATGATGGCCTTTTACAATCATATACTTATGAGTGAAACAAACTCTTATTATTGGGACTTATCCTAGTGTCCTGATAGGTGGGATATAAAGGACAAATATGATCTCCCTTTCTCCATTGCATTCCTCCTACCTTGAAAATCCAAAGGGGAAATAATGAATTTCATATACACATACTTAATAGATATATATTCTCAATCTCTTGCTAGCTACTAGTTGCGCCTACTTGAGCTAGGCTCATGCAATTAGTCAATCCAGAGCATGCATATCCTTAATTATTATACACATCCCTCTCGGTGGATCTCTCTATTCCTATAGTGCTAGTAAAATGGTTTGGGTATGGTAAGGGCTGCCAGGTAGTTTTTTGAACCTTTGTATTTAAATCTATTTTCACCTCACTTTACCCTACTCTCATCTCTATGTATTCTCAAATTAAACCAACTACACAATCGAAAACTTTATTCTTATGTGGTATCTCAAAATACTTTTCAAACATAAAATTACAACATATTGTCACAAGGATACTAATCATGGTTTAACAAATCAAACTTGACATCTTACATTAACAATTTTCTTTTACGCGATGCTAGTCTTCTTCCAAGGCCTTCAAACCATGCCTAAGGTGGTGTACTACATGACCGGGGGCTTTCACTACCAGTAAACTTAATTATAACTAATTATGGGAACAATATAGAATTGTTTATATACTAGATTGCTTAAATTAAAGATTAGCTTCCTGTATGAATTACAATGCACTAATAGAAACAAAGATAGTTTGCAACAAAAAGCACCCAAAAAAGTAGCAAAAGTCATAGGAGACACATATTTCGCTTCTTTGCTGTTGGTCTTTGAAGACCTCCACCACCATCATCACTTCCACATTCATCCTCCCACACCTTAAGAGTTGCAGGTACCATACTACCCCTGTTTCTCTCTGATAAGAGTCTCTGTATACTTCTCAAAACAAGGAGTCATAAGTGGATTGGTTCTGTGAGGCATCAACTCGTCACCACTTTCAACAACTTCCATCATCAACTTCTAGTCTTTAAAATCAAACCGAAAAACAAAATGGTTGTAAGAAGTTTCTCCAGATGCCATTCTGTAGCTCTGAGAGCATATTTAGGGACAACAAAATGTTTTCCATTTTCATTGACATTTATTTTCAACTCTACCATCCTTTACTAGAAATGATAATGAAAAAATGTTTTCTACTATCTGGGAAAATGATATTCTATTTATAACCAAATTATCTAATCTAGCTTTCTTCTGTTTTCGTAAAATGTTAAATATGCTTGCCATATTCTTGTCTGTTTCTGATTTTTCATCTTCCGGTGACTCTTTCACTACTTCAGGTCAAGTGCTTTCTGTCGGCTTAGTCTGTTTTCTCTATATTATAGTTTTCCTTTGCTTGGGTTCATTATCCATTGGTCCAAGCATAGTGTAAATTCCTGCCACATGCTGGAAAATAGAAGCAGCTAAAAGCCCAATATTTTTCCATGATATTTAGGTTTGATTTTCATTTCCCTCCAAATACCTACTTCCATATGCCTGGTCACTATAGTTTATTAGAAAATCACTACTTATAAAATCAACTTGAGAATCACCATCATTGTTTTATGATCTGTCAACAGTAGCGAGGAGTGTGGATGTGAGATCAAAGAGTGTATCAACATTTGTAACTTGCTCATGAGGTCTCTAAACAAAATTGTGCAGGCTTTCCAATTTGCCAATTATAGCCTCAAATTTGCTAGATTGTGGTTTTAAAATATTCTCTCTCTCCTCAGTAATCAAAGTCTTGAGGGGATGATAATGGTATCTTAATATACAGTGTTGCACTATAATCTGATTATTACCACTACATGCAGTAACGTCCTCTTTCTCTCTCGGGGGACTACTGTGGCGTTGTTTTGATCCTTTTACCCCACAAGAGGAATCTTCTAGTGTCTGACTCAATGTTTCTTCCTCTTTAACTCTAGCTTGGGTACCAAGCCTTCTACCCATCCTTTCTATCAGTTGCTTTTGGAGTTGATAGAAATGAAAATATTCAACCAAAGCTGGAAGGAAGGGCCTGCAATTGAGATTTCTGATTGAAGAACTATCGTGAAATGGAAACAGAGCAAGAAAATATTTTCATGTTGCATTGAAATGAGGGAGGGCAGGGAGTTGTGATTTCCCCTACCCTGAGAAGTCT
>APFE030169065.1:138467-154307 GCA_000404065.3 Pinus taeda
GAGGTTCGTAGAGAGAGAGAGAGAGAGAGAGAGAGAGAGAGAGAGAGAGATTTGATCTCTCTTGATGCTCAAGAGAGATAGATCTACACTGATTATTTATAAATGAAGAGTATTTTCTTGTAGTAGTACTCCTATTTGCTTTGTATTTAAAATTTATTAAATGATGGATTTCTATTTTGTATTTCGATTTTTGAGACTTGTTTATTTTTATAAATTTACAATTATTTCTATCACTATTTTTATGTGATTATGGAACTTTCCATATTTATCATAGCTGAAATTATGTTTGCTTTATAGACATATTAATCAATAGCTTGTTGCTCTTAAGCTTTATTACTGCAAATTACCTAACAAAATCTCTCTTATCACCGATGAAAAAAGTATTTATGGGATAAAACTATTAATGGGATGGATAATAGATAATTATTATCTTTTATATATTAAATTAATGTCTTTGGTTGATGATATTTAATATTATAGATAGTCTAATAGTTGATAAAAGTTTATATATGATGGTTTTATCAAAATTCTTTCCATCATTGAGGAGGTTATAAACCAGACATGCAAAAAAAAGTATTATCCTGAACTGTTTATATACAAATAGTTAATTAACCTAATTTAATTTAACTACATTTATAGAAATATATATAAAAACTTATACCATTTAAATTTATACATTTTTACATTAAAAATACACACATTTTAATATTAAGATACAACACTAAATCCATTTTAAATCAAGCAGACAAAATAAATAAAATAAAATTGAAAACTAACCATTCACATGCCAAACACACAATGGTACTTAAAAATACCATACTTCTCTTATCCCCTTCAACGTTGTTAAAGATATATTAAGCACTATTGCAAGGTGTTGTCACTATGGAAAACACCCACCCTATTTGCAACAAACCTGTTCCATTAGCACCTAAGCTATATGTGGTTGACTTCTAACCATAAACTATGAAAATGCCTTCAAAAACTATCTACAAAACCAATGCTTTTTATGATTGATGTTGACCTCCAATCGGGAAAAGATCCATATTGCAAATGAGCCAGATTAACCTTTTCCATAAAACAATGAACCATTTTTGGAAAACCCAGTTTCTTGCATTAAAAAAGGAAAACTACTCTATAAAACACTGTTTTCTATATCGTTCCATCTTTTATAAGGCTTTTTTTCCTTCAGAAATGAAGACTTCCTTTCTGTTTCTGCTAATAGAGCTTGAAATTGAGATTTCTGATCAAGAACTCCCATGAAATGGAAAGAGAGCAAGAAAATATTTTCATGTTGCATTGAAATGGTGGGGGGGGGGTAGGGAGTTAGCCTAAGAAGTCTACATTGTTCTTTTCATGTTGCATTGAAATGAAGGAGGGCATGGAGTTACGTTAAGAAGTCTATGTTGTTGTTTTCTCTGCTATTTTCCTAGTGTGGTATACTACCAAACTACTATTTTTGTAATTTCTGGTGTCGTATACTACCAAACTACTATAACAGTTGTATATTTAATATAAATTTCATTGCCAATATAGTAATTGTGGGGATAGTTCATTTGAAGCTAAATTCTTAAAAAATAAAACCCAAATAACCTCATTTCAAGTGAGAAAGTTGGTAGCTTGTTTGAAGCAATTGAAATTGAGGAAGGAATTAAAGGAGAGAAAGGTTACCTGTGAAAGTATTTTCTTGCGCTCTTGAAAGAAGACCAAGGCATCATATTCTTCCATCGTGGTCCAAATTTGCCCAGTGAAAATAGATCCATGTTTTGTGAGTAAGCCATTGAATAGATCCTCATCAATCTTATTTCTCAGCGCATCCAAATTCAACCATGAAACAATAATTGTCAGCGATTTATTGCAACATTTCATGTGAAAATATAAAACAAATTTCCAAATAAATTCTAAGAATGACCATCAATCTGGAAACCCTAAAAATTAATCCAACTACCTGTACCTGTTTCCATATAGCCACAGATCTGATTGAACTCTGTCCATGGTCTTCCCTTTTTTTTTAAACTACTCAACATACATTTCATGTGAAAATATAAAACAAATTTGCAAATCAATTCTAAGAACGGCCATCGATCCAGAAACCCTAAAGATTAATCCAGCGACATGTACCTGTTTCCATATAGTGACAGATCATATTGTACTATACCCATAGTCTTCCTTTTTTTCTTTCAACTACTCAACATTCATTCAAATACACTAAGGCATGGAAGAAAACTTGTTCTGGTCTTTCCTTTCTTTTCAACTACTCAATATTCATTTGAATACAATAAGGCAGGGAAGAAAACATGACATAATGGTCTTTCCTCTTTTTTCAACTACTCAACATTGATTCAATTACACTAATGGAGGGAAGAAAATGAGGCAAAATAGTCTTTCCATTTTTTTCAACTACTCAACATTCATTCGAATACACTAAGGTGGAAAAGAAAACACGACAGAAATTAAATTTTTAATTTGGATGATCATTAAATTTTTTAGTTATAATTATTTATTTTTTTATAAATTTTAAAAACATTATATTTTATGAATAAATCAAAATGAATGGAATTTATATTTTCTTACCTTGTTGTATACTCTTTACTTTTTTTGCTAATGCAAGAGTCATGCCTTCTTATTCAAAATGTCGAAAGGATAGAATTACATAAAATACAAATAAACACAGGCTAAACCTTTTAGCCCTAGTTAAAAACCTCACCAAAATATTAAACCCACCAACTAGGTCCTAAAGACCCAAACAATAGACCCAAATTAACTTAAATATGAAATAGATAGTTGATGAGTGCCCATCCCGAACCCTTAGTTACCCACCGTGAAGCTATACCGCTTCAAGACTTGGACCCATCAGCATGCATGCTATTCCCTGATGGTTGATTTTCCTCACCTGATCCAATGGTAGAGGACCATATTTCGTGATCACAAAGCTTTGAGAATTACCACGCGATGAGGGCGGTATTCTCTCCCCAACCTTGGCCATGTGTTGCATGATGAGTGGAATCGTGTTCAACTCCGAGAAACTACTTCCTACTTTAATCGCATGCGATAAACCGGAGACCACCTCAAGGGCAGTATTTACATCATGGGAGGTAATGTAGCAGGTTTTGAGTCTACTGAGAAAGGCGAGACTTTGGCCCATCACACCACCCCTACCCCTCTTGTGCTTGAACCAAAGGAATATGAAAATCTTCTTACCATTCTTAATTTTCTCCATCCGATCATCTGAGAACCACTGTCTGCTGAATAACTTCCACCTGAGATTCTTGTGTTTGTGCTTACTTAGGCTGAAGAAGAAAACAAAGACCTACATCCCAATTGTAACATCACTTCTGAAATACCACTTCATATTGAATCTGAATCCAATAGACCCCGTCCCTGAGACAGTTGCCCAGCTTTGTTTCAATATACCATTCTATCTTCATCCACCTGATTGAGACAATGCTCCCTCAATATATCCTGAGGCATCTCTTACCATCTCAACTTGACACTGTTTTTTGTGCAGAGCACCCCTTTATTAGCTAGAATGTCTGCCAATTTATTTGTCGTCCTTCACACATGAGTCAAACTCATGGTTCGTAAGTACAGAAGGTGAAACTGTATCCTTTGAAAGACCTGAAGTAGCCTCCAGTGTCTTGAGACCTTTTCTAGCTCTGTACCACAGTAGACTCTCTTGACCAAGTAGATGATTAACTCAGAATCAACTTAAATTATTATATTATGAAGATTGTCCTACTTCATGATTTCTAAACATTGCTCTAGTACCATTAGTTCCACCATATTGTTTGTAGCTCTTCCCAAATGGCAATGAAAAATAAAAAAGGATGTAGCCATTTTCATCCCTTAACACCCCTCCATAACCAGCAATACCCGGGTTGCCTTTTGAGGCCCCATCAATGATGCATTTCAGAAAACCCTGAGGGGGAGGATGCCAATAGTCTCGCTTATTGACCAATTTCTTCACCTTCCTATCCATGCCCTGTGGTATAAGTCCTTTCATACCCAACTGAACATGTATCTGCATTTCAGATTCTGAAGGTGAATTTTTTTGGGGGAGTTCGCACTAAAGTTCCCACCATCTCCTTAAGTTGTCTTAAGATCTGTGCCATAATTCTTTGGGAGGAACTTTTTTAATTTTTGAAGATTCTGTAGTTCCTTTCTTTCTAGACATTCCACATTATGAAACTTGGAGTTAAAGCCCAAGATGTGTCAAGAATTTCATAATCAAAGAAGTTTCCACTCGAGTTATTAAGGGTATTGATAATGCTTTCTTTGTCCCTATCTGTCTGTCTGAAAATTGTGGCAAAAGAATCCCACAACCTAGTGGTGAAAATGCAGTTACTGAGTAGGTGCTCCATCATTTCCTCTTGAGACTCACAAAGCTAGCATCTAGATGGTCCTAGAGCACCCCTCTTCAAAATGTTTTCCCATGTCAGAATTTTCTTATGATGTACCAGCCACGTGAAAAGTTTGATTTTCATCCATCCTTGATGCCTCCATAGGTTTTGCGAAACCTTGTTCGGTTCATTATAATCAAGCTCCAAGAGTATGCTCTCTGCCTCCTTAAGATTGAAGATACCTTCATTATTTTTTCCCCATCTAAGTTGGTCATGCACCTCAGGTACCAGAATTTTCCTTTTGTCCAACATTGTTAGAATTGCATCAACTTTTACTTCGAAGGGGCTATCATCCATGTATCCCATATTCTTCCAGGTTCGCCATTTTCCTTCATTATTGGTTTGGACCCAAAAATCTTTTACCCTAAAGAACCCTTTGGTATCAATTTCATTCTTGAGGTCCACAAAGTCCTCCCTTAGCAGTGTAGGTTCTTGTTTCCATTTATCCTCCCAAAACAAAGCAAGACCTCCCTCTTTGATTTCCCAGAAGCTATTTTTTTGCACTAAGCCTCTATTCTCCTAGGCTTTATTGCAAAGGTAGGATCCTTTTATGATGCCAGTCATCCTTATGTGATCACTATCCTACTAATTGTTGGTGTATTTTTCTTTCGAAATATGAGCCCACTAAGCCTTTGGATCTTTTACCCAACACCACCATAATTTTGCCCCTTGTTAGAGCCTAGATCTACCTCCGGCTGAAGGAGGGCATGTCTAGGGTAACATCAAATCATGCTTAACCTGGTAGCTAGCTTGAGTAGTTTACTTGCCTATGTCATGTACTTTTTGATTCATTTGTAAAGGTTGGACTTTGGCAGAAGTGTTGGCACTCATTGAACATTTGTATCAGCAATTTGGCAAGGAATAAAACCGGGTTTCACAGCTATTCTTGTGGGATTCTTGTGACAATGAGTTTATATATTGTTTCTTCTTTGTAAATGAGTTATTTCAGATGTTTTATATGTATCCACATCTCTCTCTCTCTTCTAAACTAAATGAATCAAGGTGAATAGACAAAATACACTAATTTACAGTGCTTTGTCTTGTGAATGCCTTTGGTTTTCAATGTTTTCAACTATTTGAAGAGGATTCATAGTTTGTTTATGCCCTCCTCAACTCCTAAGCTATCTTAAACAAACAACTTAATCCATTGATAATAAATGAACCCTTGTCTACCTCGCCCCATAGGACATGACTGTATCCCTGTGTTAATTTCTTGGTCCCAAGCTACCTTCTCCAATTGATCCAGCAACCATAACCTAAAAAATCAAATCAGAAACCCTAATCTACTATACCTAGCCTAAAATCAGCATTCAATTCAGTCATCTCAAGCCCTAGTTGCCAATATCCTAATTGAGATTGACGACAGAGCCCTCTTCCGACCTGGTAGGGCTAGCTACCAGGTTAAGCGTGGTTTGATGTTACCCTAGACTTGCCTTCCTTCAGCCTGAGGTAGATCTAGGATCTAACATAGTGGTGACCATACTGGGGAAGAACTAAAAAATATAACCCTGGTACTTTTAAAACAAAATTCTAGACTTTTGGATGATCGGTTTAGAATTCATTATGCTGAAAAAATTGTAATGTCCATTTGAATTTTGGGAAAAAATCAAACACACTAGCTTCAACAAGATACACCAGGATCAATCCTGATCCTAATCCTCTCCTGTGTTTGAAAATCCTAATATCATTCCAAGAATACTTAGGCATGAAAGTTCATTGGGTCCTAGACCGGTTTTCATATCTCATTCATGCCCAGTCGAGTTTCAATATCTTGAAGATCTCCCTTTTGATGAACATTTTGATCTTTCTTTGTTAGAAATCAAATCTGAATCTACGATTGGTGATACTATTTTAAATCGACAATTTGTTGAAGACCTTGAAACCAAAAGGGTGAATAGATCCATTGATGATTATATCTTAAACTCTCTTCAGTCATCCATTGTAGCTACCAATATTGCTAAGCTTCTAGAATCAACATATACTAGTCTTGGTCCATCTGCTTTCTCATCTAGTTCTGAGATTCATTCTCAACCTTAGTTTATCCCTACCCTTCCTGTTCAACCTAACATATCTGATCAGAGATCCATCACCTCCACTCCTCCTTCAACCCCTCAAAAACCCATCACATCGACTGCCTTGTTGCTATAAATCCTCTTGTTTCCCCAAGGCTAATTGCTAATCCACCTCGAGTAATGGCTGCCAGATATGCACCTCTTGTTTTGCCACAGAACGTGGATGCTATGCTTGCTGATTACCAAAGTAAGATGTCATTGTCTGACGCTACTCAATGTATCACAACACAACAACATGTTGATGAGATGAACGACTTCTTTGATCTTCATGAGATAGATGAAGAGAATGTGACCATGTGATTATTTGTGCAAAGTTTTGGAGGTGAGGTTTGAAATTGGTTCATAGCACTACTCGCGGGCACTATCAATACATTGTTGGTTCTCCATAGACAATTCCTGGATCATTGGGAGGTAAAGAAAAATCCACTCCAAATTCTTTCCAAGTATGAAAATATAGAGAGGAATGCTAGTGAAAGTGTTCAGGATTACTGTGTGAGATTCAATATTGTCTATAATGCTACTCTAGCTTATATCTAACTACTGATGGGGTTGGCTTTGATTCCCTGATGGTTTTAATCCCGACATGGCATACCAACTAAGAGAACAAGATCCTGCTACGTTGGAGGATATGCAGAAAAATGTTATGAGTGTGGAGGCAAATCTGCTAGCTAAAAGAGATAGGATGAAGACCAAGAAAAAAGTGACCATAAAGGAGGAGGCTTCTTCCTCAGATGTAAAGGTTGATCATTTACTTTCTAAAATTGAGAAAATGTTTGACAGATTGAAAATTGCAGATAAGCCCAAGATGCAAAGCAGAAATCCAAATTTCCGTGGCCAGCAGCAACCACAGTTTAGGATCAAAAAACGAGAGCAAGGAACACAATATCAATTAGCACAACAGTAAGTCAAAACACCTCTATAGTAGAATTATGTGCATGGCCTAGAGTTAGAGGATGATGAAGATCCAATAGGAGAGGAAAATCACTTTTTTTACAGTAGATGGTTTGCCTATTTATGTCACGAAGGATGAGGAATATTTAGAGATCCCAGTTGTATAGAAAGATGAGGATTTTATACTAGCCAATGAAACAATCCTGGAAGAAGAATCAAATGAATATGAGAGGGGATATATGAATGCACTAACAACACAGCAAAGATAGTATTCACTTAGGAACATGGATGTACTAATCAATCTGGTCCAAAAATGAAAGGAAGGAGCACAACCTAGGAATGATTCTTCAAATGTTCAAAAAAAAGGAAAGAAGCCAGTAGATCCTACTTCCAGCAAAGTACAATCTGCAAATGAGAAGGAAAATCAGCCAAGTACAACAAAGGAAAAGCTTGAAAAAAGGATTCTTTGGTCAAAGAGGTAGATAAAATTATAGCCTTTAGCTTAGAGAATGAGATTCCTAAGTTAAAAGAGTTGATACCTCTGACAGAATTATTGAATAATAGCAGTTATAAGAGTCAACTGTCAAAGATTTTGAATGTGGATCCCGTGTCTGATATGGTTAATGTGGAGGATGACCAACCCGAGCTTATTTTTGGTCCTGCATTAGAAGGCCAATCTAAGGATAGTGAAGTAGCCCCGTTTTACATTAGCCTTAGATTGCATGAGTATGTCTTGCACAATGCCATGTTTGATCTAGAAGCATCCGACAATCTGATGCCAAAGGTAATTATGGAAAAATTGGGTCTCGACATCACTCGTAAATATCATGATCTTTATTATTTTGATTCCAGTAGGATCAAATATATCGGTCTTATCAAGGATTTGGTTGTGACTTTAGATCAGATTCTAGCAAAGAATGTTCTCATGGATGTAGTTGTGGTGGAAATTCCCCCTAGATTTGGCATGCTTTTATCTAGGTCATGGGGCGCAAAATTGAAAGGGACATTGCAGTTAGATTTCTCCTATGCCACTATTCTTGTGTTTGGTCAGTTGAGAAAATTATATAGGGAAAGGAAGATAAAGTATAAGATCACAAGCAAGGAGAAACCTTTGAATCATCCAATTAATTCTGTACATGCAGATTTATAATCTTTTGTTATTTATTCAAATAGTAGTTTTAATGGTGTAAATAGCTAGTTAGTTGAAATGGAAGATGTTCCAAAGTTAACAGAAAATTTCAGGTTATTACTTGATCAAGAGAGACAAAAGCTTGCAAGTACCGTTGCACAATCTATGTTTCTACAATAGCAGAAAATTGATGGACAACAACCAAAGGTAGAAGTGCAGACAGAATTCCAACACTTGGAGGAAGAAGCCAGTTTATGGAGAATGAATTTCGATGGAGCAATAGGTAGGGATGGTACTAGTATTGGGATTTGGATACACAACCTTGTTTTCCTACCAAATAAAGTGCCAAGTAATGTAGGAATTTGTTCATATAAACTGGCTTTTGATTGTTCTAACAACGATGCTGAGTATGAGGCACTGATTCCAGGGTTGAATATAATCAAGAAGTTGAATGCAAAGAGAATTTCAGTTTATGGAGACTCATAATTAGTAATCAAACAAGTCAATAGTGAATATCAAGCTAAAAATTCGCGAATGAGGGCTTACTGTAATGTAGTTTTAGACATTTTAAGGATGTTTCCAGATTATAGTTTGACATGTGTCCCTCGTACATAAGATGTCATTGCAAATTGTCTCGCTAAAACTGCAAGTAATTTAAACATCCCAATGAATTCAAACAATAAGTTTGAAATTCATGTGAAGCATCGCCCAACGGTTCCCGATAATCTGATATATTGGCAGGTGTTTTAGGATGACAAAGAAATTGATGATTTTCTGCAAAATAAAGGAAAGTATAAAGACACCTCTATAGATGGTGAGCAAGATGATGATGAACTAGAAATAGAGGTAAATCAGATGGATGTCTTACAGTTGAAAGATAATGTCATCCCTCAAGGCCTTATACCTTTAGAGGAACTATTTGGTCAAGATGATGTAGCCCGAAAGCCAAGCTTAGTGCCGACCAAGAAGGGGTTGAAGATGTAAATGTTGGAACAACCAAGAATCCAAAGATGGTGAAGTTTTCAAAGGTATTATCTCCTCAGGTAAAAGCTAAATGAATTAATTTATTGTCTTCATTTTATGATGTATTTTCTTGGGACTATATTGATTTAAAGGAGTATGAAAAAAGTATAATTCAGCATATAATTCCTATTGAGACAAATCGGAAGCCATTTCGCCAAAAGCTAAGAAAGATAAATCCGAAGTTGCTGCCATCAATAGAAAAAGAGGTAAGTCGATTGTACAAGGCTGGTATAATCATTCCAATCAGATTTTCAGATTGGATCTCCAATCTGGTTCCTGTGAGGAAGAGGATAAGTGAGATCAGATTATACATAGATTTCAGAAATTTGAATAAAGTGTCATTAAAAGATAACTACCCACTGCCAAAAATGGACCACATTCTCCAGAGAGTAATTGGAGCATCTCATATGTCGTTGCTCGATGGATATTTAAGCTACAATCAAATTTTAGTACATGAAGATGACAAGGACGAGACCACATTCACCACTCCTTAGGGAACATTTCACTATGCCAAGATGCCATTTGGTTTAAAGAATGTTGGAACAACATTTCCGTGTGCCATGGACATTGCTTTCATAGATGAAAAAGATGTGTTTTTAGTAGTATATCTTGAGGATTTGACTATCTTTTCAAATTCAAATGAAGAGCATCTTTACCATCTGAAAATTGTTTTTCAGCGTTGTAGAAAATATGGAATATCGCTCAATCCGAAAAAGAGCCTATTTGCTATGGATGAAGGGAAGCTTCTCGGTCACATAATACCAAAGGAAGGAATACACATCGATCCTGCTAGGGTGGAAGCTATACAGAAGATAGATTTTCCTTGTAATAAGAAGGAGATCCAAGCGTTTAACGATAAGATGAATTTCTTACGTCAGTTTGTGCCTAATCTAACTAAACACTTGAAGGAAATTACTAATATGTTGAAGAAGGATAGTGTGGTTAACTGGACTGAGGATGCTATGAAGTCTTTTAACCTGGTAAAATTGGATCTCTCTTCGGCCCCAATTTTGATCAGGCTGGATTATTCATAGGATTTCATATTATTTTCATTCGCTTTTGAACATACTATGGCAACATTTTTAATGTAGAAAAGAGATCAACTATAAAAACCAATTTCCTTTTTTAGTAGGACAATTAGGGATGCAGCCTTGAAATATAACATCATTGAGAAGCAAGCTCTTGCCTTAGTAGAAGCTTTGAATGATTTTTGGGTATATATTCTACACTCTCATATCCTTGCTTACGTCCCTAACCCAGTAGTCAAAGGGCAGAGATAAAGGAAAGCAAAATATGCATGAGAAGAGCCCTCCTAAAGGGCAAGACAAAGAGTTTACTCTGATTGAGGAGGATGTTACTGATTTGGGCTCTCAAAGCTCAAGACTCAAGGACATGATTTTCAAAGAGAAGAAGGTTGAAATACAATCTTTATCACTAAGCCTGAAGAGGGCTAAATGGATCATCAAATTTCTTGAGTAGGAAAATAAACAGTTGATAGATAAGCAAACTATTATGGAGTTGCAGATGATTAGGGAAGATAAGAAAGAGGCAAAGAACAAAAATATCGAGATGATCTCCATTGAGAAAGAGATTGAGAATGAACGAGAGACATGGTTGGAAAGGGTGAAAATTCACCTAGATAAGCTGCTTGAGAAAGCCAACAAATAGAAGAGAATGCTACGCCATATGGCCTATCACTACCTAACCCGGAACAAGATTTGCAAAACAAGGGTAAAGAGACTAAAAGCCAACCTAAAAAGAGATTTGAGGAGCAAAAATGAGCAAGATAAGCTCAATATCATGGATGAAGCATCATTGGCCTATCAAAGCACCTAACAAGGATCATTCATGCCAAATTTCAAGAAATTTGGAGAAAATTTTGACATTTTTGAATTTTTGAAATTGAAAAACAGGCGTGTCCAATAGGTGCGCAACGCCACTGGCACTGCGCTTTTGATGGGGACATCCTCCTGCAAAACTGCTTATATATTTGGAATCAGCATGGAAAAATAAGCAAGCTCAAAAATAGTGAGGAGTTTTGGACAAGTTCTAGGTCTTCAAGAGGGAAAAAAGCACCCAAAAAATGCCCTCTTTGCCACTTTTTTGCCACACAGGAAGCAGTCTTAGGAGAATCAATTTTTGGAGACGCAAATGAACTCCAAATGTATAACTTCAAGTTGTTTCGGAAAGTATACTTGACAATATTTCTAACAATCTATCCTACACATGATTTGGACTCTAGGAAGGCCTTCAAAATTAACATCGAAAAAGTGCTATGCATTAAATTGATTTTGCTAATTTTGCCTGATTTTCTAGATTTTTCCTAGTTTTCTTGGGAGATAATTTTCTCCTCATTTCTTGGTAAATGTAAGCATGTTAAATGATGAATTCGATGTAAATATGGATGAAAATCATTTCATAGGGTAGATACATCAAGTTCCAAGTGGTTTTTAGTTGTAATGAATTGGTTTCCTTGGTTTTAGAGGCAAGTTTTTCCACTGCCTATATTCCTGTTCTTAGTTTAGATATGGTTGAAACCACCCCTCTTCTCATGGTTTCGACCCTTGATAGCTAGCTTGAGTAGTTTCCTTGCCTATATCATGTAATTTTTTATTCATTTGTAAAGGTTGGACTTTGGCAGAAGTGTTATCACTCATTGAACATTTGTATCAAGAGTTTGGCAAGGAATAAAACCAGGTTTCACAACTATTTTTGTGGGATTCTTGTGACAATGAGTTTATGTATTGTTTCTTCTTTGTAAATGAGTTATTTCTGATGCTTTATATGTATCCACATCTCTCTCTCTCTTCTAAGCTAAATTAGTCAAGGTGAATAGACAAAATACACTAATTTAGAGTAATTTGTCTTGGGAATGCATTTGGTTTTCAATGTTTTCAACTGTTTGAGAGGACTCATAGTTTCTTTTTGCCCTCCTCAACTCCTCAGCTATCTTAAGCTACCATCTTAATCCATTTATAGTACATAAACCATTGTCTACCTTGCCCAATAGGACATGATTGTATCCCTGAGTTAATTTCCCGGACCCAAGCTGCCTTCTCCAATTGATCCAACAACCAAAACCTAAAAAATCAAATTAGTAACCCTAATCTACTATACCTATCCTAAAATCATCATTCAATTTAGTCATCTCAAGCCCTAGTTGCCAATATCCTAATTGAGATTGACAAGGAGAGATCCCTCTCCTGACCTGGTAGGGCTAGCTACCAGGTTAAGTGTGGTTTGGTGTGACCCTCGACCTGCCTTCCTTCAACTTGAGGTAGATCTAGGCTCTAACACCCCTAAAACTTTTCTTAGCACTTTTGGATCAGCCAATCCAAGATCTCCATGGTTATTAGGTTTGCAAATCTTATCCCAGGCTACCAAATCCCATTTCTTTCTCTCCTCCCCCTTACCCCAAAGAAAGTCTCTTTGAATGGTTCTAAATTGTTGCAAAACTCATTTTGGAGCTAGAAGGGCTAAAAGCATGAAGACAGGGATTGATTGAAGTACAAATTTTGTAAGCACTAGCCTGCCTGCCAAGTTCAAATATCTAATAGTCCATTTCCTAATTTTGTCCTGCATCTTGTTAGTCACTAGCTCCCACATACTCTTGTGGAAAGGTTTATCAGTTAGAGGAATAACCAAGTATTTGGAAGGAATGATATCTC
Organism: Pinus taeda; assembly: GCA_000404065.3. Lineage (NCBI taxonomy): Eukaryota > Viridiplantae > Streptophyta > Pinopsida > Pinales > Pinaceae > Pinus > Pinus taeda. The sequence continues at coordinate 151,648 of APFE030169065.1, forward strand.
TTTGAAAGCCCAAAATTTTGGAGATATTCCTCTGAATAGCAATATTAGTGTTAAAGAAGAAAATCTTATATTTGGAGAGATTTACCTCTGTACCAGTAGCGATGGCAAAGTCACTCAGGATTTGTCTATAAGCTAGCATTTCTTTGACCGTGGGGATGCCCTGCAATATGGTTCATCAACAAATTGTTGATGGGTCAAAGCATGTCCAGTCTCAAAGAGTTGGAGACCCTTAATGTTACCCACTTCTTTAGCATGCTTGATTGTTCAACGAAGTCCTTCCATCATGAGGATAAAGAGAAAGGGGGAGAGAAGATCTCCTTGCCTGAGGCCTCTTGTAGGATTAAAAGTCTAGGATGGAGAATCATTAACCAGAATTGAAAAGCTATATGAAGTCACCAAGGCCATAACCCATCTTACTAGTTATGGTCAAATCCAAAGGCTAGAAGTACCTTCCTGATATAGGTCCAATTCAACTTGTCATAAGCTTTGGCTAGGTCCAATTGCATAATCATTCCCACCTTCCTATTGCTTAACAATGAATGAACCACCTCATGTGCTTGAATAATGTTATTGAGAATTTGTCTACCCTCCACATATCATGTTTACTCCACGGAAGCTAGAGTAGGAAGAAGGGGCTTGAGTCTGTTGGCAATAACTTTGGATATTATCTTGTACACCACATTGCACAAATCTATGGGTCTAAATATGTCTGGAGTCTGAGAAATGTCCTATTTGGGGATCAAAGAGATGAAGGATGTATTGAGCACCTTCAAAATCGTTCTATTCATTTGTGAGTCCTCCACAACATTCAGAATGTATTGCTTGATAATGTTCCAGCAAGATTTAAAGAAATCAACATTGAAACCATAAGGGCCTGACACTTTACTATTCTACATTTCTTTGATGACCTCAGTAACCTCTTCTTCAGTCACCAACCTATTAAGATTGAAATTATCCTCTCTTTTTACTAGCTTAGGTATGTGCTTCGTTAAGTCCCTGATATAATGAGCTTTTTCTAAGATGGTCTCCTCTATGATACTTTGAAAGTGCTAAACCAACACAACTTCTATATCTTCATGGGCACTGAGTAGTTGACCTCCAGAGTCCTTGATCAATGATATCTTGTTATGAGACTTGTTTGCCATGGTGGATCTATGGAAAAACCTAGTGTTTCTCTCCTCATATTTTAGCCATTGAACTCTTGATTTTGATCTCCAAAATATGTCCTCTTTTTTACATAAGTTCTCCCAGCCTTGACGGTGCTTAGTGACTTGATCATTTCTAACTTTATCAAAGCCTTCTGTGATAAGGGATAGATTGAGTTCCTGCACTTTGCCTTCAACAATTTTTTTCACTTCAAAAATATTACCAAATTCATTCTTGTTCCAATATTTGAGTCTAAGCTTGATCTGTTTCAGTCTTTTCTGTAGAAGAAACATTCTCATACCAACATATGCAAATCTTTTGTCCACCATTTTGCATTGTTGCTGATAAAATCTGGGTGTCTAAGCCAGATATTCTCAAATCTAAAAGGTTTGTTCTTGGGGGTGCCAATGCCATGAACCTCATGTTGTACAGGCCAATGGTCCTTTGAGATTATGAATCTGTCTAACTTTGAGGCTACTTGAGACTCTCCTCCTCTCTTATTGTTCCACATAAAGAGGCCATTACTCACACAGTGTCAACTAGCTTAATGTTTTGGTCCCACCTTTTTTCTCTGACAATGATTTCGTAGGTTTTAACCCCGTACATAAATTACCTGCATATGAATTCTAAATCACAGGAAAAATAAAAATGTGAGAGCATAACACATAAAACACATATACACAGAGATTTCCCACCGGATCCCAAAACCAGGACTACCAGCTTGATTTTTCATTATTTTCCTTTCAATGTTACAATACATATTTATACATGTCGAAGCATCCAATACCATGGACCGAAAACCATTGCATCCAAAACCATGGACCGGAAACCATCGCGTCCAAAACCATGGACCGAAAACCATTGTGTCCAAAAAAAATGTGCGAAAATCATGCACAAAACCATAGGTGGGTCCGCCCAACCTAACATAGGGTCCAAAACCAAAATTTTCCGGGGCGTTGTCCTGAACCCAATAAAGTGGGGTTACGGGTACCCCTCAAACCCGCTATTAACTATGTGGAAAGAATATAACACAACCCAACAATCTCCCACTTGTTGTTTTCTTTCCATAGGGGGCCACAAGAGAGCTTAGTCATTTTTGCAGCCCTGAAATGCCCATTTTTTCTCTACACCAAGGGAACTTCTCAGAGCTCACAGATTTTGTCAATGCATCTGCAGTATTCTTCAAAGTGTCCACCTTTACCAGCAACACCTTTTTGTCTTCTATCATATCCCCAACAAAGTGATACTGAACATCAATGTGCTTTGTCTTTGAATGATAAGCGGGGTTCTTTGCCAAGAAAATTGCACTTTGGCTGTCACAGTCTATCCTTATAGCTCCCTGTACTAACCCCATACTTGAACACAATCTCTGGAACCAAATTGCTTCCTTGCTTGCATGAATGGCTACCATGTATTCTGCCTCTGTAGTTGATAGTGCCACTACAGATTGTTTCTTACTCATCCAACTGACTGCACCTCCAAATAGGTTAAACACATACCCACTTGTAGATCTT
>APFE030169065.1:158369-194439 GCA_000404065.3 Pinus taeda
TTTTCATTATTTTCCTTTCAATGTTACAATACATATTTATACATGCCGAAGCATCCAATATCATGGACCGAAAACCATCGCGTCCAAAACCATGGACCGAAAACCATCGCGTCCAAAAATCATGTGTGAAAATCATGCACAAAACCATAGGTGGGTCCGCCCAAACCTAACATAAGGACCCCATAAAGTGGGGTTACGGGTACCCCTCAAACCCCCTATTAACTATGTGGAAATAATATAACACAACCCAACAGATTTGATCATGTTGAAGTCCCAACCTATAATCCATGGTACTCCTCCGTGTCTATCTCTTAGTTCCACAAGAGAATATAGAAAGCTAAGTTTATCATCTAGTCTTTGGGGGCCAATAATGTTTGTAATTAAATAAATCACCCTGTCTCCCATGGGCTGAATAACCATAGATAAATAATTCCTAAATGTATCAGCATCCATTATGCCAATCGTTTTTGGGTTCCAAAGTGTAAGTACACCTCCTATTGTTTTATCTGTTTTGATGTCTAGAAAATCATATTTATTAAGCCATTCACTGTGTATTTCTTTTATTTTTTGAATGGAACATTTAGTTTCCTACATAAATATCACATCCATAGCTTCTTGTTTCGTTCTATGGCTAAGATTCCTTTGTTTTCTTTAAATCCCTATACCTCTGATATTCTAAGATGTGAACTTCATCATGAATGATTTGTAAACGAGTAGCTAGCTAGATCTTTCATCTTACCTGAATCTATCATTATCTTTCCACATTCCATCAATAGCTCATTCTGCTTTTCTCTGCCTCTTTCCCTTCCTCAATTTCTAAGAGCTAATGCTAGTGTGGTTTTCATAGATTTCACACCTTCATTGTGCTGCCTTTCATTGTTTCTTTGCCCTTCCAACGCTTTAGCCTGAGGTCTCCAAAGGAACAACTACTGAAATTTGTTAAAATCCTCTTAAGGTAGTGAGTCTACCCCTCCCATGGTCCTCTTTTTCAAGAACCCTTCCAGATCTAGGTGTTCTCTAACAAGAATATCCTACAGTCCACGATCCTCCATTTCCATCTCACTCTAGGTCATTTCTTGGTCCATTTCCAGTTCCCCCTCGCTCAGTGTAGTCTCTTTTTGTTTATTAATATCCTGCGTTTTCCCACTATTATCTTCCCTCTCCTTCTCCCCTGGGCTACCTTCCATTACTTGATCTACCTTTATTATCTCTTCCTCTTCTTCTAATACTTGGAACCTATTCAGACTGGCCTGTTGCCCTTCCATTTGTTGTTTCTTAGGCCCCTTTTTGCCCCCCTTTCCTCTATATCCCACTTTGTGAATGTTATTAGTATCCTTCACTGTGGTGGCTTTATTTTTGTTCTCTATTTTACTAAGAGGATAGTCTCTAAATAGGTGCCCATGCTCATGGCACCTGCGACATCTGAAAGGAATATGTTCATAATCTATTGTTTTCACCCATTCTTCATAAAAAACTTCCAAGATGACCTCATCCGGTAGAGCTCCAGAGAGATCCAACTCCACACATATTTGTGCAAAGGAAGTGTATTTACCCCTTTTGCTGGCCTTAGATGCTTTGACAAAATGCCCTAATTTATTTCCTATGGTAGATAAAGATTTAGTTTTCCAGTAAACTAGAGGTAGGAAATAGAGTCTTACCCAGACTGGGACTGAAGTGAAAGTCTCTCGCTCCGGGACAAAATTCATCATCCAAGGCTGCATGTAGAGGCCTGCAGCTGCATAAAAGTAGGGCCCTCCTTCAAACACCATGTTTTTGTCCTAGATATTTGTAAAGACCACAGTGAAGAAACCCTTTGACCCAAGATGTAGGTCTATGCCTCCTTTTGGTTTCCAGTGGTATTTAATCCATGCTTGTAGTGCCTTTTATGTGGGCCATAATCCCATCAATTTACAAATGATAGCATAGGTCCGCATGTAGTCCCTGTGTGCCTGCAGAGCAGGATCATTTAAAACTACTCTGGGTGTGACCTCAGTCTTAGTTTTACATGGACCCTATTGCGTTTTGTTTTTTGCTTCTTTTTTGTTGTCTTCTTCCTCATATTCTTTTGTTCTATTATCCTCCCTTGTATTGGTTAAATCCTATTCCTCTTCCATGTTCTTTTTCACTTCTCTTGAATAACCTCTGGTAGTTTCTATCGATTTCTTGCCTTGGCTGGGTACTGCTTGACTGTAGGAGGGAGTGGAGCTCCATCCTTTTTGCTCCTCCATGGAGTTCAATGCTTGTAGAAGCTTCAAACCCTTGCTCTAACTAATCATCCATCAAAAACCTTCGTTAATCCCCTTGGAATTCCTAGTTCATCCAAAAATTCACCAATGAAAAGAATCTTACGTTATTGTATACTTATGTCAAAAAATTATATTTTTTATTTTCCAAAATTACAAAATAATTAACCATGTTATAAGTTGTAATTTTAAACAAATTCATATTTGGATTTTATATAATTAAACAAAAAGACTATAAATACTTTTTTATTAATGTTTAATTATCTAATACTAATATTATGGGTTTCAGTGTTGTTTAAACAAATAAGATTTGGTTCTATAATTATTATGTCGAACTTTAAAGGTAAAAATTAACTTTTAACAATACAATCTTTTATAACCAATTTGGATGTAGTTCATTGTTATGGCAGTAAAAAATGAATCTCATGAGTCATTTTGGTTGTATTTCATTGTGATATCAGTAAAAAAATGAATCTCATGAGCTTGGTCCCACCCACACATTGGTATAGTTCCACCCAAGGAACCTTGGATCTTTCTCCATGAATTGGTAATATTGTACCAAGCAGCACCATAATGTATGGAATTTCTATTTCTCACAATTGAAAAAGCACCATAAATCCTTCTACATGAGAATTTTTCTTCCGTATTTTTGAACTAAACATGGCAAGACTTTCCTGTGGCAACAAGAATTTTCGAAACCCTCATCCCCCATATCAAAATATATCTTAGAATCTGTCATGTTGGAGTGTAGTATCCCTACTAAGCATTTAGGAGCGTAGGGGAACACAACCTCAAAGTCAATGGCAATCCAAGGGGAATGGTTTGTGCATCTAAGAGGGATACCTCGATTACATAGATGTGGTTTTCTAAGCTTTTAAATTAATCAAATGTATATTTGAGGGGGAATTCAGACATAAAAAATGCTTGATTGAATTTCCACACACAAGGGTTGATTCTACTTTGAATTTTGATACTTTGTGCTTACTCACTTAATGTCATTACATATAACTAATAATTTGCAAGTCCTTGTCTCCTTTGATCTCATTTTATTTCAACTGTGAAGTGACTATGCCTTGAAGCCCAAATCCTCATAGCTAAGATTTACAAAGTATGCATTGCCTCATTTCCTCTCATTTTACATTAGTTAAATGGAGGAATCATGCCTTAGCCCCATATCCACACAACTAAGCTTTGCACACTACATAATCCTCTGTCTCCCTAGTATTGCACTTGCTTTAGATATACTTTTCTTAGAATAGAAGCAATGTCTCACTAAATACCTTACATGTTAACTTATCATCCGATCCCATTACATTTTCCAAGTATTGAGGACATTAATGAAATTTCAAAACTCAATTTCACACTCATTTTATGTAATCACCATGTTCCATCAATTCCAGGTAAACTCTACAAATAAATGTAAGTAATTATTTTGAATTTTTCATTGATTCTAAATTAGCAAGTGAGAAAACTGCAAATGCATCTTTATTTTTAAAGTACAATCATCCAAAAAAACTCATCAAAGACTAAAAATAGGTTAAAACCTTTATGGAGTGAAAAATATTGTTGGTGTCTTCCAGAATAACACTACTTTCAGAAGCTAGGTTCATATTTTACCACAAATGCAAGAACCAAAGTGAGAAGGTTATTTTAAAGTTTTTATAACATGATATGTTATTAAAAAAAATAGAAGAAGCACACAATACAAAAATGTTTTGTATCTAGTATCATTCTAGATAGAGAAAAGTACTCGTTAGGCTATCTATGACATGAGTAAGAATTGCTACCAACCTACTTTCAAAATCATCATGGACATTTAAATATTAAAAAAGGAATTGATTAGGCTACCTGTGACTAAATAAGAGTTATTCCCCACCTTTCCAGACTATCATGTACATTTAAGCTATCATATTTTATCAACATCTTTTCTATGATGCAACACATTAGAACTATCCATTATATTTATGCATTATATGAGGTGATGTACTTGTAAAGTGCATAAATTCCAAGTTAATAGTCCAAATACCCATGTTTCCACTAAATTAATTGTGTAAGTAAGAGACACATTTTATTGTAGGAAGCATGCATCAATCAAACACTGCTCTACTCGTAGTTTACAAAACCAACCAATTTTTCATACACAAACGCATTAAAGACTAATCCACAACAACAAACAATGCTCAAAATAATATTCTTCATCAAACATCTACCAATGCATAAAGAATGAGGAGACAATAGACACATAGAATATGCGATCAAGTAGGGCCAACGCCTCTCCAACATGAGAGGAAAACCCAAATGAGATCTTATTCTTATATAGACTTCAATTGATGAATACCAAGACCATGGCCGAGAGCCTTGACTCAATGACCTCTCCAGGACCAAGTCACAATCTTCCTTGATTCAACTTCCTTATTTTTCCTTGAGTCAATGATGATCCGGCTTCTTCCTTCAATAACTCAACTATCCTTCAAATTCCAATTCCATGGATCAGATCTGTAGTTCTTGGCCCTCTTGCATAAACCCTAGAACATATGGTTGACCAACCTTTTGAACCTTGATCTTCTTCGCTTGGATGGTATGAAGTTTTATTATAATTTACCGTGCAACCTTGCTTATCTTCTTCCTTGATTTGACTTCTTGGACAACAACAACATCTTCGGCATTTTCTGTAATAGATAGTTCCTGCTTCCTTCACGCGTGTTGGTATATTATCCCTAAAACAGAGCCATAAACAACACCAAAATCTTCTCCCTTTGTTTCCTTCTCTTGGTAGGTTATCTTCGCATTTCTTATTATAGACTTAACCAAATTTTCTTGTCCACAAATGGAGGATGAGCTACCTTATATATAGTGCTTTGTCCATCAAAAACACATGTTAGGAAGGGTTAAGGAGTGTTAGGGGAACACAAGGGAGAAATAGGTGAAAATAATGCATGAAAATGAATGATTAATATTTTGTGATGGGAAGTGTTAGTGAGTTCCAGGTGTGCTAAGGAGGGAGTGATAAGGTATTCTAGATAGTGTTAAGGCATATTAGAAGCTAGGGAAACATGCCAAGATGTGTCAGGTGTTAGGGTGTGCCAATGCATGCCATGGAGTGTTATGGAGTGCTAGTGAAATATAAGGGAGCACTAGTTTCAAATGGATGGAAATGAATGACTAAGAGTGTGTGACAAGGAGTGTCAGCGAGTTCTAGGTGTGCTAAGGAGGGGACGACAAGGTATGTTAGGTGGTGCCAAGAAATGCTAGAGTGTTAGGGCGACATGCCAGGGTATGCCAAAGCATGTCAGGGTGTGCCAATGCGTATCAGGTTGTGCCAATGCGTGTCAGGGAGTGTTACGGAGTGTGACATAAACACAGAGGAAAACTAGTTCAAAATGCATTGAACTGAACGAATAAGAGTGTATGATAGGGAGTGTCAGTGAATTCCATGTGTGCTCAAGAGGGAGTGACAAAGTTATATGCTAGGTTGTTCCAAGGCATGAGAGAGTGCTAGGACATGTCAAGGAGTGGTACAGTATGATAGGGAGTACAAAAGCATGCCATGGCATGTAGGGAATGCCAACATGTGCCACATAGTGCCAAGGGAACGTTAGACATGTCAGGTGCTATGCCATGTCAATATGTAAACTATGTTGCTTATTTGTTTTATGGCTATGGTTAGACGTGAGCCTTGACTTGGTAACTCCTTAAGTGAGATAAGCTAATATTGGGCATGAGTAGCCTAAGATGAGTTATAGGCCATTCTTAGGTGAACAAGGGATAATATAGTTGTAGTAAATGTAACTTGGTCAAGATGTTGTAATCGAGGTAGGACTTGGTTGGTTCCCATGTCTTAAAACCAATAAGAGTAGTTATGAGGGCATGATAGCTAAGGAGTTCTAGGGCATGCCAAGGAATGAAAAGGCATGATAACACATTCCAGACAATGTCAATGCATGTCAAGGAGTGTTGGGGAGTGTGAGGGGATCACAAGGGAAAACTAGGTCAAAGTGGATGGAAACAAATGAATAAGAGTGTCTTTCAGGTGTCCCAAGGACAAAGTGTATTAGGACAATTTCATAATAGGACCTACAATAGGTAAGCCTACAATTATGATAAGGGGATGGAAAACGAAAATTTAGACAAAGGGAGACTTTTGGCTAGGGACAACACTATTTTTTCAATGACTTGGTTGGGTTCCAAAGTCACAAAAGAAGTAATGCTATCTATGAGGGCATGACAAATAGGGAGTGCCAAGATGTGCAAGGAATGCCAGAAAGTGATAACACATGCTAGAAAGTTCCACGGTATGTTAGTCATTCCAATACATGCCAAGTGCTAAGGCATGCCAAGAGGTGTCAGGTGTTAGGGTGTGGTGCCAACGCATGCTACAAAGTGCCAAGGAAACAAAAGGGAGGAGTAGTTTCAATTGCATGTAAATGAATGAATAAGAGTGAGTGATAGGGAGCATTAGCAAGTTCTAGGTGTGCTAAGGAGTCATTGACAAGGTATGTTAGGTAGTGTCAGGGAAACACAAGGGAGGACTAGTTTCAATTACATGGAAATGAATGAATAATAATGTATGATAGGGAGTGTTAGAAAGTTCTAGGTGTGCTAAGGAGGCATATTTGGACAAATTTTCGGAGGGTTTGGAGAAAATTTTGTGTTTTGGTGCAGACTTGCAATTTTTTGGCAATTGTTTGTCTAGTAGCACAGCGAGCTCGGGTTTTGTTTCTTCCTCAGGGCTCTAAATTATGTAAAATCAACATTTTCGGAAAGCTTATGATCCCATCTCAAACTCCATTTGCCCACTTTCCTAGTCTGGGGCTCATGTTTTGAGAAATCTGCAAAAAGGAGGCCAAAAATCACCTTTCTTCCCCTCTCTTTCCATTTTGTTGCGCACCTAGAGACTCCTTGGGAGAATGGCCATATATTAGCCAAAAAATGGTCATTTTGAGTGAAACAATACTTTAAAGACATCTATAATGTCCCATATTTCCTGAAAATTCTTCCGATCTAGATTTGGACTTCAGAAAGGCACTCAAAAATGGCCTCCAATAGCTTGTTGTACACTTGGAAATTTCTGACATTTTTGTAAAATTTTCACCGTGTAATTTTTTATAATTCCTAGTTTGAATTTGGTAGAAGTCAAAAGGGTGATGTATATGAATGTGAGGGGTAAAATTAAATGTAAATAATGGGTGGTTAGTATTTATAAGGTGTTTTGATGTAAATTTGACCTCATTTGTGAGAGAGGTTGGAGTCAAAGTTAATTGTAGAAGTCATTTTTAACTTCCCTAGACAGAAGGGTTTGGTTAGAAAACCTCATGGAATAGTTCCTATAGTCATTGTTTCAACCCCTAAGAGTGGGGAGATGTTTTTTTCGTATTTATGTATCAGTTTCTCAGTGATAGAACAGGTTGGATTTCAGAGGAGAGAACTATTGTAGCTTGAACTTGGACATTTTCTGGAAATCAAAGGACACAATTTGCAACTATTATCTAGGAATTCATGTGCAGTAAGTTTGTGATGTTATTTTTTCTCTATTATAGATTTATATGAAATATATTAATCTTCTCTTTCCATTAATCAATAATTCAATGGTTTTCCTTACATTTTATAAACAAAATTCTTTGCATAAAGCTCTGTTTTGATGGAAAAATCATTATGTGTTACTTTATTTCTTGCTTAATGAATTCATGTTTCATGCTCATTAATACCTTTCGCTTCTTCTAAACACTACACTACACCAAAAAACGCTAAGATCCATCACAAAAGTAATGCTACCTTTCTTTGTTTTGTATTTTTGGTTGTAACCCTTTGATCCTTTGACATAGCTACCTGGTTTTTCTCCCTTATCTAGCAATAAAACCCTAAATTTTCCAAAACGTACTTGAACCTAGCTATCTACACTAGATTCCTTTACGTTCCAATCATCTCTTTTTTGTGATTTCATAGGGAGAGCCCTCTCTGGTTTGGTAGGGCTAGCTACCAAACTAAAATCTTAGTCTGTGATTACCTCCTTTGATCTCCTCATCAGCTTGGGACATTGTGGAGGATAACCGAGGGCATGAAAACTAGGGAGTGCCAAGGTGTTCTAGTGAATGTAATGTTCCCAAGTCATGGAAAAATGTAATGCTAGTTGGAAGGTCATGAATACCAAGTTGTGTTAGGGAATGCTAGGGAATGCTAACATGTGCCAAATAGTACGATGACATGTCAAATAAGATAAGACGTCCCAAGTGCGAAGGCATGCCAAGATGTATAAGGGTATGGCAATGCATGCTAGGGAATGTGAAGGGAACAAAAGGGAGGAATATGTTAAACTACAAGTAAATGAACACATAATAGGGTTAATAAGTCATCAATTTACCTTTTACATGAGGGACATTCTAGGAAAACCAACACTAGGTGCCAATAGATGCCAAGTGCCAAGTGTCAATGCATTCTAAGTGCCAAATCTTCCTCCGTTTCTTCTCATCTAGTTTCCAATAATTGATCTCAAATAACTTTAATATTAAAACATGCCAAATCATACCATGTCATCTTAAAACATGTCAAACATGCTAATACTTGCCAAGTGCCAACATATGCCAATTTTCAATGTGCATCAGGGAGTGTGATGCATGCTATGAAGTGGAAGAGCATATCGAAGAGTGCTAAGGTGTGCTAGAGAGCGCCAATCCATCCTGAGGATTCTTAGGGAGTACTAGGACAACACAAGGGAGCACTATGCCAAAATGCATGGAAGTGAATGAGTATAAGGGTGCATCGGGTAGTGTTAATGAGTGCTAGCTTTGATACCAAGGAGGGAGTGACAAGGTATGCTAAGCATGGGTAAGGCACGCCAGGTAATATAAAGGAATGCCAAGAAGTTCTAGAGTTTGCTAGGTATTTTTGGGGTGTTCTAGCATGTGCCAAATAGTGCCAAGGCATTCCGGGTGCTAAGACATGCTAGGATGTGCATGGTTCAATAGTATGCCAATATGCGTCAAGGAGTTTCAAGGCAACAAAAGGAATAGAAAAGCTAAAATGCAAGGAAATGAACACATAAGAGGGTTATGAAGTTGGGACTTTATATTTTTCAAAAGGGGATTGCTAGGAACACTTATAATATGTTCCAATACATGCCAAGTGCCAATGTGTGCCAAGTTCTAATGTTTTTCAAAGCAATATTTTGCCAAGGTATTCCAGGGCATGCCAACACATGATAGGGGAGTGCCATGCTATGCTAGGGCATGCCAACATGTGCAATATGCTATAGGTACAAAGATGTTCCAAGACATGCGAGGTGCCAAGGAATGTTAGTGTACAGTTCCAAAGCATATTAAGGTGTGCCATAAGTGTTGAGGAGTGCTAGGTATCTCTCATTAATAGAATTGATAGAGATCGATTATGTATTAAATAATATAGTTCCTAGAAACACTACTGGAACTTTATTTAAAGGAAATTTGCTAGATAATAAACTTAATAGAGATGAATCATGTGTTGACTCATAGGAAAACTATATTCTTAAGAATTGAGGGAAATGACACACACTAATTAATTCTTAACAAATTGAATGACTATTATAACCACTATGAACTTGGACACATAATAAAAAAAACTCCACAACAATGGTCTTAATTAATTATCTTTTGACAAAAAATATAGTAATAAGTACATAGCTTCATCAAAAACTCATTCAAATGATCAATGATGATGAGTATTTTTTTATTGTCACCAAAAGTAACCAAAAAGATAACTAGTGAGGGTCAATAAAATATTGCCACTACACGAAAAAGAGAATTAGTGATGGGCCTTTAACAACCCTCATCAAAAGTGTCACCAAAGAGAGAATTAGCAATGGGCATTTAATGACCCTCACCAAAGTGTCAACAAAGAGAGAATTAGTGATGGGCCTTTAACAATCCTCACCAAAAGTGTCATTGAAAATGGCTTTGGTGACAAACCTTAAAGGACCATCACTATATATACCTACAACAATACTTTTTTAAAGACTATCACCATATGTCACACACATGACCCTCACCAATGACCCTTTTTCTTGTAGTGTATGTGACATGCTAAGAAAGCACCTAGATTCATTTTCCTGGAGTTATAAGGAAATGAAGGGGTTACACCCTTCGATGTGTACTCAACACATTTACATCAAGGAAGGCTACAAGCTAGTGAACCAACATTACAGGAGAATGAACCCAACCCTCAAGGATATAGTCAAAGAAAAACTGTAGAATTTGATGGATGCAAGGTTCATTTACCCCATCTCAGATAGCGAGTGGATGTCTCCTTTAGTTCTGGTTCCAAATAAAAGTGGGAAGTGGAGGATTTGTGTTGACTACAAAGAACTAAAAAAAGCCACAAAAGGGACCATTTCCTTGTACCTTCATTAACCAAGTATTACATCATCTAGAAGGAAAGAAGATCTTCTTTTTCCTAGATGGGTTCAATGGTTATAATCAGATCGAAATCATCTCAAAGGATTGAGATAAAACCACCTTCACTTGTCCTTGGGGTACTTTTTATTATAGGGTCTTTCCTTTTGGATTATGTACTGCCCCTACCACTTTTTAGATGGTGGTCCTAAGCATTTTTGCAGACCTAGTCCATGACTCTGTGGAAATTAGTATGGATGATTTCGCCCCATATGGGTGTGATTTCCTAGAGGCTTTGTCTTGGGAAAAGTATTAAAGAAATGCATTGAAATTAACTTATCCCTTAGTCTCGGGAAGTGTGAGTTCTTGATGACTACAGGGACTATTCTGGGTCACTCAGTATCCCATCAAGGATTGCAAGTGGAGCCAGATAAAATTGTTATCATAAAGAGGGTCCCTAATCCTCAGAAGCAATGGGATGTAAGAAGTTTCTTAGGTTTGGTTGGATACTATTAGAGATTCATAAAATACTTCACTAAGGTAGCCTCACCTTTGTTTAGACTATTGGTGAATGGCTTCAAATTGTTATGGTCAAAAAGCTGCCAAGAGGCCCTAGAAACCCTAAAGGAAAAGTTGACTACTGCACTTGTACTCTGAGTCCCAAATTGGGATCTTCCCTTCCACATCCATGTTGATTCCTGTAATAAAGCTATAGGAGCATCTATAGGCTAGATAGATGACAAGTTACCTTATTCCATTTACTTCATGAACAAAAATCAGTCCGAGACTGAATTGAACTACACTGTGACTGAAAAAGAGATCCTAGTTTTTGTCCATTTCTTATATAAATTTAAACATTAAATCACTTGTTAGTAGACATTTGTACATAGTGACCATATTGCTATTAAATATTTGATGAACAAGCTTGATGTGAATGCTCAATTTATTGGACGATTTCTTTTGTTACAACAATTTCATATAACTATCATTAATAAGCCTTGTAGAGAAAAGGTAGCTGCAAATACTTTGTCCATATTGCCTTTGCCTACAGGTGAGCAAGGAATGGTTGATGACCAATGGCCAGATGATAATTTATTTGCTATTTTAGTTCTCTCTCTGTGGTTTGTTGACATAGCCAACTACTTGGTAGCTACACAATTCCCTCTAAATTTGTCCTCTAAGGAAAAGAGAAGAATTATAAGGAAAATAGACCCATTCACTTGGATTGGGGGCAACCTCTTCAAGGTATGCCCAGATCAAATTCTAAGAAGATGTATCAAGGAGGAGAAATTTTTTGACATCCTTTAGTCTTGTCTTGATGGGCCTTATGGAGGTCACTTTGCACCCAAGAGGACAACCTTCAAGGTAATACAAGTTGGACACTATTGGCCCACTTCACCAATATGCAAGAAGATACACCAGCCAATGTGACTGGTGCAAAAGAATGGGGAAACCTACTCCTAGGGATGAAATTCCTTTTCAAACTCAAGTGTCTTTTGAGCCATCTGACAAGTGAGGCATGGATTTCATTCGGCCCATTGATTGACCATCAATACAAAAAGGGTACATAATTGTGTGCACTGACTACTTGAAAAAGTTGGTTGAAACCAAGGATGTCAAGGCAGCCAGAAAACAGAAAGTGGCTAAGTTCTTCAGGGAGAATGTGTTTTACAAGTTTGGATACCTTAGATATCTAGCCACTAATCAGGGCACTCAATTCACCTCACACATGATTGAGAATATGTTAAACCAACATAAGATCAAGCACAAGAAATAAACTCCTTACCACCCTCAGGCCAATGGACAAGTAGAAATTACCAATAGAGCACTAGAAAACATTCTCAGAAAGGTGGTGAGAGGCAGCAAGAAGGATTTGGCTAACAAACTAGTGGAGGCTACTTGGGTCTACAATACAACTTGGAAGACAACCACTAACTTCACCCCTTATGATTGGGAAGAACTCTCTTCTATCCATTCAGTTTGAGTACAAAACTTTAAGAATGGCAACACAGTTGGATTTGACTATTACAATGTCACAACAAGAGAGGTTACTCCAACTCAATGGGTTTGATGAATTGAGGATGCTGACCTTCTACACATATAGATGATTGAAGTACAAAGAAATGTTTGGTATGATAAAAATATCAGAGAAAATTTGTTTCAACAAGATGATTAGGCTCTGTTATATGCCCCCAGGTTCATCGATTTCAATGGTAAGTTGATGACCAGATGGTTGCGACCATGTGTGATAGAAAAGTGCCATGACAATGGAGCTTTAAGATAAGAATTGTTCATGAAGAAGGTATCCTCTTGTTTGTCAATGGGTATAGATTGAAAGACTACAAAAAAACCTTGGTCAAAATAAGAGTTCATCAGTATCATCAGTAAGGAAGTGATGGTCATTGAAGGAATCTCGACATCCTCCTCACTGAATTCTTGAAGCTGTTTAATTTTCGAAAAAAACGAAAAAGACATTAAGGTACCTAGGTGAAAACTTCCATGAGGCACCTAAGGCCCACTTTTGGGTTTAAAACCTCCTTGAGGCAGCCTAAGAATGAAAGAAAAAAAAAATATATCCCTGGTTGAAAACCTCCCTCAAGGTGCCTAGGGCAGGAAAATAGGTTGAAAACCTCCTCTGAGGCGACCTAGTCTTCCTAAAAAAAAAAAAAAAACAAAAACAAAAATGTTATGGCAGGGACATCAAACCTGCCCACTCATAACAGTTCCTGGTTTTTGCAAGTTTTCAAGGAAATAATGGACACCAAGTTCAGAGCACAACAAGCTAATAAAAACCCCATTCTTCCTTCATTCATTTTTTATATTCTATAAGAACCATGTATCATACATCCATACTCATCTCCAACCATCAAAAATCCAAATTGCACGCAATTTTATCACTTCTATAGGATTTCTTGTAGTTACTGTAGGAGTTTCTTGTAGTACTATAGGAAGTCCTAAAAATCTATAGGAATGAAATCCCAATTTAGAAATCATAATGCATACATGTTTTGGGTTGAAAGAGGAGGCCATTGGCCTCAACACATCTCAACCAACACCATTTCATGACCATGTCATCCACTGTATCCATCAAATAATCCACTTAGAAAAGGGGGGAAAAAATAGATTAAAAAAAAGAAAAAGAAAAAGAAAAAAAGGAAACAAAGATAAGTCCAATGGCCATACCATTAGTATCCAACATCACCTGCAACTCCATCCTTCCGATTTCCACCGCTTCCACTCCTACTTCAACAACTACTCTTCAAAGAAAAAAATAAAATTCAGAAAGAGGCAGTTAAGGATCTCCTATAGTACTACATGAAATTTTGTAGCAATCTATATTGTAATAGTAACAATCTCCACACTCCTCCTTCAACACCCATGGAGAGGAAGATTTGTACCACGGCTGCAGGCATTATGGCACCTATCGAAATCTCAACATCAATAGAAGAGGCCAACAAGTCTACACATCACAACAAATAAGACCAACTTATCAACCAAATTAAATCAACAAAACAAGAGCAAAAGAGAAGATGTACCTAAACCAAAAGAAGGAGCAAAGCCACCCTCTAACATGCATCATCTGAGGAAAGGAAGCCACAAGTATAGAACCTCATCCATACCCTTTCCTATGTATGAATATGATAAAACTGTAAGAATACGAAAAAGTTAGTTTTATAAACTGAAGGTGGCTAGTTAACTTGGCCACCCTCAACCCGAAATAAAAAGGTTAAGTTATAGTCAGCAAGACACATGGAAAGGTCATATCATATCAAATATGTTAGAAAGTTTGTTGAGTTATGTTGTACAGGAGTGGGTGATGATTATGAGAAAAGGATGTATAATAACTAATAGTGCACCAACGGTCCAAAAGGAGAAATTACATACTCAACCAACCATCACACTGCTCCAAGGAATTGATCATAAATAGAAAAATTCCCTAACTTCATACAATACATTGTTCATTTTGAGATTTAGAGAACTGGGACCACCTGGAGGAGCCATCAAAGAATAAACCTAGTCTCGACCATCCTATAGGAAACAGGGGAATTGTCAAAAAATCTATGAGTGGGTGCCTAGGGCCCAACTATTAAAAAATTGTCCTTAAACAAGGAATTACGGTGAGAGGTAGGTGGCCCA
The DNA here is from genome assembly GCA_000404065.3 of Pinus taeda. Taxonomy (NCBI): domain Eukaryota; kingdom Viridiplantae; phylum Streptophyta; class Pinopsida; order Pinales; family Pinaceae; genus Pinus; species Pinus taeda. Next base: position 173,110 of record APFE030169065.1, read on the forward strand.
TATCCTCTGTGTTTTAATTTGATAGCCAAAAAAGAGGAAAGAAAAAAGATCATTTTTTTCTAGTAATTATGGTGCGCATAGAGATAGGCAAAATTGTGCGGAGATAAAGGGATAATCGTAGTCATTACCCTCATCTCTAAACCCTCAGTCACCTGGGAATACTATTATTCTAAATTTACCAAACTACATATAATCATATTAATGGAGAGAGAAAATGAGAGGAGGTTTCAACAAAAGAGAGCCCACAATAACATCTACAATACATGTCCATCCCCCTATGCTAGAGATATTTAGAAGGCATCAATGGTTTGGATTCTTCAAACTACTTAGAGGATATGATGATCATGTAGCTCGGGAATTTTTAATGTCACTCACACATAAATCTAGAGTCAATGCCACTTTTGTGGTGAGAGGATTGTCGGTAACAATTACCCCTGAAAGCATTAGTAGAATCGATACACTTCCTCTAGGTTTACAATGGAGAAAAGAGGAAAAAGCTAGCAACAGTTATGCCATTGAGAACTTTTTCTTGTAAAATGAGGAGCCAATTGAGTACACAAATTGTATTATAAGGGAGAGCATTCCATATCCTTGGGATGGAGTAAGCTATCAAATTCTCAAGTATATTTCTTGTGAGGCAAGTCTCAGTATAGTATATGGTTACCAGTCTAGACTCCAACATTAGCTGAGATTTGGAGAATAGCTACCTCCTAATAGAAGACTTAGTGTGCCCTAATTATTATTGCAATCAATAATGGACATGACCATCAAGGTATAGGAAGGAAAGCATGAGCAGCTAGTACATCATGGACTAATCAAGCACATACTAGAAGATTCCCTAAGCCAATTAAGAGTCCCTATTATGTGGTCCACATTTACAAACATGGAAATGGAAGATGTAATTGAATAAATTTAGTATGAAAGGGACCTAACCTCTAGTGAGGAAGAACATTAAGATAAGGAACAAGAACCTAAAGAAGATGAATAAGAACCTCAAGAAGAAGAAGAGGAACATGAAGAAGAAGAGGAAAAGCTAGAGGAAGAAGAGGAGGGAGAGATAAATGTAACAGAGGGAGAGAAGAAAAGTGGGGAAGAATCACAAAAGGATTAGACAAGCCCTGAAACACATATAAAGGAGGGGGAGGAATCCCCAAGAGGGTCTCCTAAACCCACTGAGTAGGAGACAACTACTACCTTGATTGCCCTAAGCACACCCATAAAGTCAACAAGAATAAGACATAGGCAAACCCCCTTATATTTGAAAACAAGGAGGAGCACTAAGATAAAACAAGGGAGGCCACAAACACCTACCATGTCTCTATCATCATTGAATACTCACCAAAAGGACAAGAATAGTCTCCCCAAAAATGGAAGTTGAAGTGGGCACATCAAAATAGGCTTCGCCAAAGTCACCAATCACCTATGCTAGAAGGCCTCTCACCAGGTCAACCTTAGCAAAGAAAACCAAATAACCTTTCACCGCCTTTCAAAATGGGAAAATCCTCCTATAAGAAATATAAACAGTCCTACAGGAAACTCTATCAGCACTACAAGGAACATAAAAAAAATTGCAGGAAGGACAGTAGGGACAAAGGAAAGGAAAGGAAGCATCAACATAAGTGCAGGGGGAGATAGATACTCCAAAGATAGTAAAGGGAGAATCCCAAGAGCTATAGGAACTTAGCCCACAAACCAATATTAGCTCCTATTATAGATTCATTGAGGGAGGGAGAGTAATACCATAGAAATTTTTCATCCCACTATTCTTTAAGATTGAAAAGGAGAGAGAAAGGACACATTGCTGGATGAAAATCGCTAAATCAAAGAATGTAGAGGATGTGGGCCATAGGGAAGATAAGCTGTTAGATATGGGAAAAGAGTTGATTGAAATAAGAGATAGGGAAATAGTGATGAAGTCCCAACTAGAGGTTGAGAACACATGGATGAGGAGGCAGGTACAAGAAATGGAGAGCCAATTGGCCACTATGGCAAAACTCTCTATGTAGGCACTCCACTGCAAGATGCCAGCAAAATCATATGCCTTGTACCTAAAATAGAAATGGTTGAAATTTTAGATAAATACCCTACTACAATGAGGTAGCTTCAGTTGTATAAATAAGAAGGCCGAGAGCTTCACTAGGATTCATTTTTTTTTTTTTTTGTAGCCAAGAGGCATTTTCAAGCTAAGACATTGTGGCTGATAACTCTTATCTATTTTTGGTATTTTAATGAAATGAAAAGCATTCCATCGATGAAACTTTGATTTAACCTAGAGTGTTGAAGCACTTGGGTCAGGGCCCAACCTTAGGAACAAAGGTTCCTCCTTTTGTATATGTATGCTTAGATTGCATTCATAGTTAGTTGTTGAAGTGATTTTGGTGTTGTTTAATCTACAAGTATTTGGATGATTACTTAGTTTTCTTCCATTTGTGGATAGATATATTAGAGTTACCACAGTGACAGTAAACACTTTGGAAAATCTTGTCATAATGGTCTTTATCTCATCTCCCTTATGGGATCATAATTTGAGGGTTCCATTCACACAACCCAAAAATAGAGGTATTGTTTGACTACTGCATAACTTGGGGTTTCTTGTTGAATAGATAACCAACACTAAATTTCTTAGAAGTATCTGCAATTTTCATTTTTTATGTTGTGAGTTTTCTATGGTTTAGAATCACTTCTATTCATGGACTTAGCCATTACCTATTAATAACTCTGTTTTTCCTCCATTCAACTCATATTTCCCATGTATAAATGAAATGGTGCATAAATAAATAAATGAATGTATGTTGATGTATGCGCTTGTGATCTATATGGAGAGCTCATCCCATTCACCTTGTCCAAGTCTTCTCCACCTATGCTACCAAATTCCACCGAACCCTAATCCGAATTCTTGTTTTGTAAGCAAAGTGATAATTTTCCTTGAGCAAATCCAGCCATCTTGAAGCATTTGTCTGAGATTTGGGTACTGTGCAACTCCTTTATGCCTTATTTCTTGATTAGGCACCTCTCTCACACTTCATTCTACCTTTCCTACCTCTTTATAAGCTTTCGGTCTGTTTCCTGTAGTAAAACATGCATCCTGTAGTAGAACTAGGACATCCTAGAGTACTATAAGAAACCATGTAGCTACCTGGTTTATGCCCAAATTGAGTAGAAATGGTCATATGAGCTTAGTTTATGCTTCCACTTGAATTCCATACCCTTGAAACTATTCCAGAAATTTTCCCCGATACCTCTCTTCCCTACCAAAGAACAAATTGGAAATTAGCATTTGCATTCATAAAACTAAAATTCCTAAACAAATTTATCTGCAAATTACTAAGTTATCACATGCATGCATTAGTCATAGTAGCTCTTAGATAAAATTCCATGCTGAGTGAGCTGAGATAATTAGATGTTATATACAAGGTTAATTTAGGTCTCTTTTGCATGTGAACTGTGTGGATGCTTAGCTACATGATTTAATGTCACTTTATAACACCTTCCAATTCAGAACATTCATTTCCTAGTGTAAGTAGCATTCCATTTTTTTATTAAGAATAATTTTCCCTTTTCCATTTAATAGTGAGATTCCTTCTAGTCAATAGAAGACTAGTTCAAAAAACCCAAGTGGTCTATTGCCCCAGTTGAAAATGACAAGAGTAGACAATTGCATCTACTATATATACAACACTGTCGCTTCCAAGTTTGTACAAACATCAGGTTGATGAAGTAAATTTGGTAGCCCCAAGAGTTGCAACATTCTTGCTGCCATAATGATGTTCATCATATTGCAATGGGAAGCATTTTTATTTGGTAGTGATTTAGCCCCATAAAACTTCATACAAACGTAGTATCCTAGAAGGAATTGAAGTTTAGTGTAGAAGGGAATTGATCTAGGTGGATATTGGTAGCAATCTACCAATTCCACTTGGACCCCCACCATTGTTTCTCTAGGTTTTTCAAACTAGTCTAGTATATCCAAGATGAGATGGAATTCCTAGACTTCTCCTCACTTGGCATGGCATACCAATATGCAGTCAAGATAGAACAAAAGTTTAAACAAAAGAAGTGAGACTTTGGATCTGTGAATCCGAAGCAGGGGAAAGGTGACCGCAAACCACAAAATGAAGTACAAAGCCAAGGCAGGGGTGGCCTAGGACAACCCACCAAATCCACCAAAATAAAACAACGATTCGAAGCCGAAAAAGGACATGAGAAAGTGGTGTGAGTTCCATAAGATCTCCATTGACAACGCAAGTGAGTGTCGGACCAAAAAGTCACTAGTGGCCAAGCTAAAGGCTTTAGAATCAGATGCATGTTACAACTTTGAGACAGAACGCAACAAGGGGAATGAAAAATGGAAGTATATTATTGATGTAGAGTCGAATGCCACCAATGCCACCAGGAAGATCGAGAAGGAGGAACCCAAAGATCTAGAGGAGGAGGAGTGACTCTTCCACTCCCAGATGTGGGTAAAGGGTTCTTTGCTACAGTTCATTATTGACAATGGGAGCCAAAAGAAGCTCATTTTGGTAAACGTCATGAAGCTGCTAGGCTTATTGACCGCATGACATCCACAACCATATATCGTCGTGTGGCTTCTCCAAGGACAATAACTTTGCATGAGCCAACAGTGTTGCCTTCCATACAACATCAAGCCCTTCAGAGATGAGGTATTATGTGGCGTTGCGCCCCTTGATGTTTGTGATGTATTATTAGGACAACCATACTTATCAAAGAGACATGCTGTGTATGAATCAAGGTCTTGTGTTGTTAGTGTTACTTAGGGAAATAATTTGTATAGGATACCGGAAGTAGCACCGCATATCACAATCTCTTTGGTTACTACAAAACAATGTAGTAAGCTCATTTCCGAAACTAGGAAATTTATTATCCTGATGATACACCCTTAGGGAAAGAAGGAGACAGTGGCCACGACCTCCAGTTAAGGCCCCTCTACACTACAAAAATAGATGGACAAGGTTGTGGAGGAGTACGGGGACAACTTCACCTCCCCCATAGGGGTGCCTTTACACTATCAGGTTAAGCACTCCATCGATATGACCCCAGGTGTGCCACTGCCCAATGGACCAATCTATCGGTGCTCCATTTTGGAGAACGATAAAATCAAGAGGAAAATTTAGGAGCTACTGCAAAAATTCACATCCATCCAAGTTCATCTCCCTATGGGAGATCGATCATGTTGGTACAGAAGAAGGATGGGACTTGGAGACTTTGTATTGAAAACTGGGCACCGAACAAGATCATTGTCTAGAATAGGTAACCAATCACATGGATTGATAACCTTCTGGGCAAACTAAATTGGGGAAAATATTTCAACAAGATCGACTTGAAGTTCGACTATCACCAGGTACCAATCGAACCCTCTGATGTGTTGAAGACTACCTTCAAAGCCAAGGAGGGCCTTTTTGAATGGTTAGTTATGCTTTTTGGGTTCACGAGTTGTTCTGCAACCTTCATGAGGTTGATGGATGACATCTTGTGGCCATTCACCAACTCATTTGTAGTGGTATACTTGGATGACATCCTGATCTTCAACAAGAGCTGGGAAGAGCACCTCCACCACATCTCATAGGTTCTCCAAACACTACGATAACACAAGCTATGTGCAAATTTAGAGAAATGCACTTTTTGCATGACCTAGGTTTAGTATATGGGATACATTATTGATGAAAGAGGGGTGCATGTGGATCTAGCCAAGATCCAAGTCATTTGGGATTGGCCAACCCCAACCACTTTGAAAAAGCTCCGTAGCTTCCTCAATCTTACCAATTCCTACCATAGCTTCGTGTTGGGATTCTCTCGTATCACTTGGCCCTTGTGTCAAGTCACCAAGGGAGGAGTGACAAAAAAATTCTTTTGGTGTGAATCTCAACAGAAGGCATTTGCATAGTTGAAACATCGCCTCTACTCTACACCAGTTCTCGCTTTACCATACTTGCAACATCCTTTTGAGATCGAGACAAATGCCTTTGACTATGCTATTGCGGCAGTCCTTACTCAATAGGGGCATCTAGTGGCATACCACAGCGAGACACTTTCAGAAACAGTCCGAAATTATCCCACTTATGAAAAAAAAGATGTATTCCATTATGCAGACTTGCCAATAAAGGAAGCATTACATTTTAGGGAAGGAAACGGTCATCCACACAGACCACAGACTCATGTAGTTCATACAGAAATAAGGAAAGTTGCAGAATGATCACCGTCAAAAGTGGTCTGTATACCTGGAGCAGTTCCATTTGAATATCAAGTATAAGAAGGATAGCACCAATAATGTTACAAACTGGCTCAGTTGACCTCCGATCATGGCGTTAACTACCGTGCTTAACTCTTATGGGCACGAGACTTATGATTGGCCACTTCCCTACAAAAGCGACCTAGAGTTCAGCCACACATACTAGATTCTCTTGGAGGGTCTGCAAGTTCCAGATTTTCACCTCCAGGATGCCCTACTATGCCACCTGGGACACCTTTGTGTTCCTTCAAGTTAGCAAGCCAAGTTGATTTTGGAAGCACACTACAATCAGGCCACTGGGCATTTTGGGGTTGAGAAATTAGTGGCAATACTATAGAAGTATTTCTAGTAGAGGAATCTTTGACAGTATGTTGGGAAGTACAACAGATCCTACACTGCCTGCGCCATTTCCAAACCGACCATCAAGAGGAAAGGCCTCTATAATTTGATGCCTACCCCTAGTCAACCTTGGGAATCCATCTCCATGGAGTACATGTCAGACATTCCTTATACTAAGCATAGAAACGACCATGTTTTTGTGGTCATCAACAGATTCTCGAAGATGGCCATTCTGGCAGCCTGCAAGAAGAATATCACAACATAAGCCACTACTAAACTCTTCTTTGAATGAGTGTGGGTACACTTTGGGATGCCACAATCTATCATCTTAGATCAAGATAGTAGGTTCCTCAGTACATTTTGGTCTAGTCTCTAGTCGATGCTAGACACCAAGCTCACTATGTTATGAAACTAGCTCAAGAAATAGATAGAAAAGATAGATCAACGCCTTATAATTCAACCTCTTCGGGGGGGCAACCTCCTTTACATTACATAAATGAACAATTCTTGGATGGTACAAATGAAAAGACCTCCTTTATATATATAGGAGTCTAAGGGGTCATAACATAATCAGAGCCAACATAACAATAATAATGTAAGGGCACAATAATAACAATAGTGGGCTTCTATGGGGCACAATAGTAACAATATGGGAAATACATGGGTACATCAATATAATAAGTGGGTTGTACTAATAACAATAAGCGGTTACACTAGTAGTATAGGGGCCTAACATGCCCCTCTCCTTCAAAAAGTGTTGTCCTTAACACTTGAGTAGTTCTTGATGCTTCTTTATAAAATTCTTGTCCTCCCATATGGAATCTTCAGCTGGTAAGTTCTTCTGCCTGATGAGATACTCTGAAATTGATCAATTTCGTAGTTGTCGTGTTCTTGTTTCTATGACTGCTCCAGGTTCCAATATGGTTTTTCATTCCTCTTCAATTTCTGGCAATATTGTTTGAATTGGGATCTTTTGCGACTTTTGAATAAGTGGCCATATTTCTTTGTCCTTCTTCCATTCATCCCTTGCTTCGTTTATCCAATCTGGTTAGATAATAGAAATAGCACAAAACAATGCTTCCACATCCTCATCCTTGAAGAGTCTTCCCGTCTGGTATGGTTGTCATTTTTCAAGTGCATGTAGTATTTCCAACCTTTCCTTCTCATAAATAGCTTGCTTGAGATGTAACAGTAAAAATGCCCAATCACCTACATGAAAACATTGTTCACTACGATGTTGATATAACTGTCGTTTCATTCGATTTTGCACCAAAGTGGCGTTATCCTTTAAAATTTGGAGAACTTGTTGTTGATGCTCGATGTGATCTTTCATTGCTTGAACCTTTTTATTCTTGATATGTCCTTCTATATTTAGTGTTTGAGGAGTGGTAATTTCTTCCAATCCTTTACAAGATATGATCGGATTCATTTCTTGATGCTCGATGTGATATTTCACTTCTTGAAAATTTTTCTTATTGATATGCCCTTCTATCTTGATAGTTTGAGTAGTGGTAATTCCGACCAAAGAATTACAAGATATGGTTGGATTCATTTCTTCTTTCTCGATGTGATCTTTCACTTCTTGCACCTTTTTCTTCTTGATATGTCCTTCTATCTTGAGAGTTTGAGGAGTGGTTATTCTTGCCAATGCTTTACAAGATATGGTCTGATTCATTTCTTCTTTCTCTAGGGTGGGGTCTTGGCATATATCCTCTTCTTTTGATGTTTCTTGATCCTTTTCTTCCTCCTCTTCTCTATGTAAAATAATTTCTTCCCAACACACTTATGACCTTTAGGGCATTTGCTATCACAATTGTAACAAAGCCCTTTTTCTCTTTTTTCTTCCAATTGTTGTGGTGTAACCCTTGTAGGTTGTGGAAGGCTAGGAGAAACAACACTTCCATCTGTATAGTTGTGAGGGGTATGCTTCATAATTTTGCTTTCCAATATGTCACAAAGCCCTTTTTCTCTTTCCAATTGTTGTGGTGTTGATCTAAAGAAGGTGTTGCTCTTTGTATCCTCATAATGTGCTATCATTTCCTCCGTGAAAATTGACCACGTAACAAGTTTTTTACGAGAACAAAGCCCTTTATACCATAAAAATTGATACGGTTCTAAATATGAAGATGCAATACATACCTTTTGTAACAGTTGTACACCATGTAGATCAAAATATTGCTCCATCTGACGTATCCAATTTACCGGATCCTTGCCATAAAACTTCTTCATCTTGCTGTTTCTTGATTTTAGGAGCTCAATCTTGAAATGACTGTAACTTTGTACTTTTAGATCTTTAAGCTCTGAAACTACGACCTGTAGTATTCCTTTGTGTCCTCTTTCCAATGCCACCAGTCTAACCCCAATTGGATTTTCCAATGAAGAGTTATGCCAAATCTCCCACAGTGACCTGATTATAGACTAATTCAGTAGAGCGAATTTTTACGACGTGCCATGTGTCACTGTTTCAACCTTTGACTCTAAAAAATATATAAATGAAAACTAAAGTCCGTCCTCTTTCTGTACCTTCTTACGAAATTTCAATCCGATGCTTAGAAAGAAAGTTATGACGATTTTCCCCAGGTCACCTGTTTTGAGTGTAATTCAGGAGTTTTCCAAAAGGCCAACTTCCTCAGATCATATCTCCGAAAATATCCCGTAAAACGCTCTGAAATTTGGATCCAAAGTTCAGCACAAAGTCTTCTCAAATGGGTTTTTTTTTCAACTTCTGAAACATCACAAAAAAAAAGTTATAGTGAAAATTCCATGATGACTTGTTTGGAGCAGTGAAACCCTAGAATCCAAAGCTCTGATACCAAATTTATGAAACAGCTCAAGAAAAATAGAAAAAGATGATCAAACCTTAGAATTCAGGCCTCTTCGAGGGGAAACTCCTTTAATTACATAAATGAACAATTCTTGGATGATACAAATGAAAATACCTCCTTTCTATATATAGGAGTCTAAGAGGTCATAACATAACCAGAACCGACATAACAATAATAATGTAAGGGCACAATAATAATAATAGTGGGCTTCTATGGGGCACAATAGTAACATATGGGCACTACATGGGTACATCAATATAATAAGGGGGTTGTACTAATAACAATAAGGGGTTACACTAGTAGTATAGGGGCCTAACAGGAAATAACTTTAAAAAAAATACTTCCTTACCTCTTAGGAGGGAACTTACTCCATAGCAAGAGTTAATACATGCAGATCCAGAACTAAGAACTCATTATCATTATTAGAATCAAATATAAAAACAAAGGAATGATTACCCATAGCAATATCTTATTGATGTGTTCAATTTGAAACCATAAGCTATTAATCTCATCTTTCACTTGTTGAAGCGTAATTTCCAATCAATTAGAATGCCCATAGTGATGGAAATTCAATTCACCCCAAATATACTTGAAATTATACTCACAAGAAAAGGGGAGTATGTTCTAAATGCTTTAAAAGTAGAATGTATCCACTAGAATAGAACAATAAAGACAAAATGCCCATCTAAAATGTGATTGTAACAAGATGGAGAAAACAATGACATTGATAAAATAACTCATGTGAGAGGGTAGGAGCAAAAATAGAGTAGTCATTCCCTTACACCAACCATTTATTCTAGTTCCTCCATTTTTTAACTACAACAAGATTAAAAAGAGATAAAACTATCTATATGTATATCACTATTGATTTGGACATTGTAGGAAGATAATAAATAATGTTTATTTTTCAAAGTTGATTGAGAAATAGTGGAGGGAATGTACTGCTCATTTAGTTTCATTTGGACTATGAGTACTAAGGTTTGATATAATAGGCAGTACATATGTAGCCTTATTCAAATTAATGGGATTAAATAATTTGAGTTTATTGATATGTTTCTAGTAATAATTATTTTTGTTTTTTTATGATGAGATTTATAATAAGTTTATTTTGAATTTTAGGAGTCATAAGATAAAAATTTATATATCTATTAATGCATTAATGAAGTTATTTGATGTAATGTAAACAATGTATATTTTTTCATCAACCCAAAACAAATCCAAAAAATGTGTCACAAGAAAAGGCTATAGTCCAATACAAGTTCCCAAATCTTTTTTGGAAATTGAATGCATCCAAAGGTTTATATACAAAATGTAATTTTGAATTATTTTAAAAATAAATGATGTTTACAGTTTTTTCTGGGCTATATATATATAACCATGGGTTTTCAAAACCTTAGCCCAGAAACCTTAAATTTACCTCAATATTTATAACAATATTTTAATTTTATTTTAAATAATTTATTTCTTTTCATTTTCATTTTCTTTTAATTTGACATAGTCAAAATGTTTACATAACATAATAGGGACGTTGCAATATCTCTTCCATAGTTGAATTCTCTCTGCTCAATAATTATTCACATTCCTATATACTATATTCCTATAGTCAATTTTGTATTTACAAAAATGCCTTGATTAAGTACAGCAATACAATACTACTAATATAATACTACCTTAAATTGCACACAATTGTTACTCACATGGAACAAAGTGCTTAAAAACTATATTGTGTACAATAACAAAATGTGTGCATCCATGTTTATGCATATCAAATTTGAAGGAATGAGAACTAGTTGAATGTATAACATGTGTTTTCCAAGTTGTTAATGTAAAAATAGGATAACTACTATTTGGAGTTAAGGATCCTACATGCTTAAAGAATGAAGTTATATTCATTTACAAATATGAATACATTCTTCGAAAAAATATCATATCAGATGGATATCTCAAAGAAATCACTTTACCATCACTTAGGTTATTGGAATGGCCAACTGTAGATGATTCTCTTGTAAGTTCTTTTCATTACAAGTTATTCTTAAAAATATAGATTTCAATGAAAGGAAAAGGTGGCATTCATGCACATAGTTGAATTTTCATGCCATTCTCTATGTAAAATGTATGCTACTTCAAATACTTCTAATGAGTTATTTGCAACTTTGTTTTTCACTGGGAGGGATAGAAGAGTACATGAACAAAGTGGAAAATAAATAGAGTGCAGGTTGAAAGATGGAAATTTTTCTTTCAACAAAGTTGCTTCAATATTCTTTATTTTTTAATTGTACTATGTTTCTCATTTTTAGGGGCTAGAAGAGCCAAACAAGGATTTTATTATGATTGTAATAAATATATGATGTTACAAATTATTTTCATTTGATTCTTTCAACTATGGGATTTCAAGGAAAATGTTATATATCTCATTTAAATTCCATAGGTGGAGACATGTTCAGCAGGTAAGCAAATGGGTTTGTATTCCAAAGGAATAGGATGATGATGATGGAACACATTATCCAATAGTTTCACATGATGTTATGAAAAATGGTGAATTACTTGGACGACTATCAGTGGAGGAGAATTGGAAACTATTTGAACTTTGAGATTAGTTGGAGCTACAAGAAGGTTTTGATCATTTTGTATTTTTACACAATGGTAATAGTATTGTCATTTTAATTTATTTGGAACTTGGGTGAACTTGGCTGTCACTTCTAGAAGGTCTCCAACTTTCAACAAGCCAAAGCAAATTTTGTATTAAAAATTTCAATTCACAATAATAAAAAAACTTGTCACACTTTTATTAGCTTTATATTACTTATTTTTTGGAAACTTTTTATTCACAATTGATATGTGAACTTTGAAATTGTTTGACTGTGTTCTTTAAAAATCAAGGGATTCATAACACGTGATGTTTTTGAGAACTAGTGTATTCTTTGTTAACTTGGCCTTTAAAAAAACAAATTGTTGCAACAACCTAAACAGAATATACTTTGATATCATTATATTTACAAGACCATATGATGCATATCATAGTTACTAGAATTTTTTGAATTGAACCAATATGAAAAAACTACAGATTTTGAAGATGTTTAACTGAGTGTCAAATTTCTCAACATATTAGTTATAAACTAAAAAACTAAAAAGTACCCATTACAAAAGACCAACGAATGTAATGAATGATTTCTTCATAATTTTTTATATTGTATTCTAGAAGACACAATTTTCTTCTTTCACTGAATCATAATGACCTTCAGAAATCTTTTGCACAGATTATTTTAGAAAGTTACTTAAAATTAGAAAATTTCTATGAAATTCCATAGAATTTATATCTACGGAATGTAGATTCAATTATGAAAATGGTAGTATTAGTTTTGACAATAAAATCGGCAAATTGGATGGAGTTTGAGATTTCTATTGTTGGAAAAATGTGACCAAAACTAAGTTGTTAGAGAGTTGCAGGTTAAAACAGTTCGACCGAACTAAAACCACATTTGGCTGAACTTGTGTTTGCCATCAATGCCGATAAAAATAAACGTTAAAATAATTCAACCGAATTACTTTAAAATTTCGGCCAATGGAGCCAAAACATTATTTTCACACTCCTTTTTCATTTGGTGTGAACGTTTAAGCTAACTCTTCTAGGTTGAATTCTTTGGAGGAAGTTTTTTGGACTTAATTTTTAAAATAAGTCTTTTGGCTAAATTTTTTAAGTGACATTTTTAGCTTAATTTTTAAAGTAAATATTTTGGGTCGAATTTTTAAGGTGAGATTTTTTAGCTTGATTTTGAAAAGAAGTCTTTTGGGATGAATTTTTAAAGTGAGATTTTTTAGCTTTATTTTTATAGTAAGTCTTTTGGGCTTAGTTTTTAAAGTGAATTTTTTGTGCTGAATTATTAAAGTGAGTTTTTTGGTCTAAGTTTTTAAAGTGAATCTATTTTGCAAGATTTTGAAATTCACTTTTTTGTTTTGGATTTTAAAAATCTATATAGATTGAATTATCATCGGAAATAAAAGAAAATGCAATAGAAAATATGATTGAAAAAAAGATATTGAGGCCCGTAGAGAATACGGGAGAAAATATTAGAAAATAAAGAAGGAAAAGGGTGCAAATATTGAAAGGAAAAATAAATATGAACTAGAAGTTGAAGCAGGTATGTAAAAGTAAATGTTATAAATGATATTTAAAATTTAACTACTCTATTGTGAAATTTAATTTTTATTTGATCAACTAATTTGAAATATATTTTGCAATGTAAACAAAGAGAGATATTCTTCATAACATTGATGATGAGATTGGAAATGTTGAAAGACAAAGCAAAAAAGATAATGAACCAATGATTGATGATGTTGAAAGAGATTCAAGCAAAGAAGTTGAATCACCATAAGTATATATATATATATGTCATGTGTTTTATTGAAATTATACATATTTATTAATTTCAATTTCATTCAAAATCCATTTTTCAATTTTATTATTTAATGAATATTTATACCCATTAACATATAATTTTCATACGTATAAACGAAACCAATATCGACGATGAGATGTTAGAGAATGTTGACATTGACATATATGGAGATAAAAAAGTTGACCATGTTATTTTAAGGTAATTATTGAGAAGTTATTTCATTCTCAATAATTTCTTTCATAAATCATTTATTCCATAAATCAATGATTATTTACAAACAAAAAAATCACATACATTGCATTCGAATCAACACAGTCAAGATTTGGAAGATCATGACAATACTGTCCAAGTTCTTTCTCATCACTTTCACTCTGTTTTAACAAAGCCAATATTTGACAGGAGCATTGGGATTAAAAAGGTAACACAGTGTATCCCTAATCTTGTCTTAGAAGAGCAAAATTCCATTTTATATAAAGAAATTCCCTTCCAATTAGGTTGCTATGAGTATGTCAAGAGATAAAGCCCCAAACCCTAATGGTTTTACAACTGATTTCTTTCAATCTTGTTGTGATATTCTTTAGTGGGATGTTTACAAAGTTGTTAAAGACTCTCACTGCTCTGCTTTGCTATTGTTTTCCTTTCATGCCACCTTGATCTCCCTTATGCTAGAATCCTCAAAGGCCTCTTCCAACTTTTACTTTTGAGTTACTACCTTATGCAATTTCATCTATAAAATCATTTTGAAAACCATTGACAACAGACTCAATCCTCTTCTTCCTTCTCTATTACCCCTCAGCAGACACGTTACATAGAAGGAAAGAAAATTGTTGAAAACATCATCTTAGCTTAGGAGCACATCCATTTTCTTTGTACATCCAAGAAACCTGGGATGATTTTTAAAACTTGACATGTCAAAAACTTTTAATAAACTAAGCTGTAAATCCATCTATCAGACCCTCATGGCTTATAGATTTCATGAAAAGTGGGTATTTTGGGTGATGGCCTCATTTCCAAAGCTTTCTTCTCAACTTTGGTTAATGGTTCTCCATCTCCCACCTTCACCCCTTCCTAAGGCTTAAAGAAAGGAGACCCATTTTTTCCTTATATCTTCGTATTGGTTACTGAAGGCTTAAGCCTCTCCATCCAGAACATTTTAGCCCATAAGCACCTTAAAATTCTCGCCCTTGGCTCTTATCCACAATGCTCCACCCACCAACAATTTGTAGATGATACCTTTCTCACGGGTTACCCTTCCATTCAAGAGGCTTTGGAATTCAAAAAAATATTGGATGCATTCACAGCAACCTCCAGAAATGATATCAATAAAAGCAATTCTTGTATTTTCTCCTTCAATACCCTTCAAGTAGTGCAAGTGCACATTTCTTATCTTCTTGGCTTCAAAAATATCTCTCTTTTTTCCAAATACGTAGGGCCCCCTTGATAAGCAATCCCGTCTAACAATTAGCATGGGAAGGTTTATTACTCAAAACCAAAGAAAAGTTTTCAAACAAGATCTTTAGAGCTTTGAACCTTGTTGGATGCTTCACCCTCCTAAAATATTGGTTACAATCCATGCCCACTTACGTTCCTTCCACACTTGCATCTCCAAAATACATTCTAAATAAACTTTGGAAACTTCAATGTTTCTTTCTTTTTTGTGTGGGCCTAGTTAGAATAGATATGGGCATTAGTGGTCTACTATAACCTATACCTTCCCAAATTTGTAAGACGTTTAAGATTGAGACACCCATGGGTTCTAATTAAAGCATTGAGTACTCAAACATGGTGGAGATGGCTCAAAAACCCCTCATCTTTGTCGTGTCAAATGTAGACTAACAAATACACTAGGAGCATCCACTCTTCTCAACTAGTTAGGATGTGAGAAGGCATTCACATATCCAACATATGGAATGAAACTTAGAAAAATAAATCTTTGATTTAAGCCCATTGCTTCTAGGAAGTCCATGAAAGTATTACAACCTATGTTTGGGAGTATTCTAAGAAACAATGACCTAATCTTTCTGCTCTCACTAATCCTTAGCAAATGAGTGATAACTTCAATTGAAGATGAATTTCATCAATTGCCCATTACTGAGATTCTCACTACTGTAACTCATCCTCATGGTAATGGATAATCCAATCACAATAATATCCAAGGAATCACGCAGAAGTTTCTGGCACCATTTATAGCCACTAGAAATATTGTAGTGTAGATTGATCATGATATTTTTTGTTAGGGATCATATGGACCATCACGATATTTTAACTTAAAAAAGGCTTGTATAATTTTCATGCAATCATAAAAGAATGACCCTAATAAAACGTCAAGAACTCTCTGGAAAATGAAGCACTCACTTAAAATTACTGCTTTCCTCTAGTTACTCTTTAGAAACAAGACTTTGACATGGGTAAGCTTAAAAAACATAGATTCATGGGTTCTTAAATTTGTCATCTATGCCTAGCTCAAGTGGAAGTTCACAATCACATGTTTCTTACTTGTTCCTTCTCGTCTTCATTGTAGAAGCTAGTGGCTATCTCCTTTAGACGAACTAATCCCATGCCCCACTTCATCATTTCCTCAGTGGCCCTATTATTAATTGAGCTTGGCTCTTAATCATAGGCCATATTAAATGGGATATTTGGAAAGAAAAGAATTCTAGAAGCTTCAAAAACTACCCATATATATTGAAGATAGTCTGGAATGTTGCATTCTCCCAAATTAAAGGGACCATAATCTCTTCCAAACGGGCTATTTATGATTGGGATTTGCCCCAACTCAATAAAACATTTGGACTCAACTTAGCATCAACCCTTAGAATATCCACCTTGTTCTGACCATCTCATCCTAGCTTGTCGGCACCACGACATGGTCACCCCCACCACCAATATTCATTAAACTTAATTTTGACGAGGCTTACAAGGAAATCAAGGGCTAGCTAGTTATATTTGAGTCTTCAAGGACAACTCAGGACATATTCTCGACATCTTTGCAAGTAGTCCTATTTCCCCACCAACAATGAAGCAAAGCTTTGGGGACTGGAAAATGGTTTGATCATTACTCTCAGGCACAATTGTCACTTTCTTTATTGAAAGGGATTCAATACATATAATATCTATACTAAACAAGATTTAATGTGGTTTGTTCATCTCCAAAATATCTAGCAGTTCGCTTAGTGGATCTCACATCTCCAAATTTGCCTCTCTACACATGTGCATCCATGATCCCATGCTATGTCATATTCAATGTTAAATTAAACAAACCGTGAATCTCCTTGCCAATCATGCTCTTGACTTAAACAACCCTTCACTGGATGTGTAATGGTCTCAAGAAGTTCCTGCTTTTATTTGTGTTTCAATTGAACATTGGGATTATTCCCCCACAAAGTGTGCCTAAAATCGATGCATGGTGATGTCATGATGATGTCTTATGGAGTAGATGGCCAGATGTTCCAGCATTCATATTCTCCCATGGCCTTGCACACTCTGATTAATCGTCTTATGACGGTTGCATTAACTTACCTCTGGTTGTCATACGTTGTCCCTCACGTGGCTTAGTAGTTCATGATGCTGATTAATCATTATTTAGAGAGGCTTACCATGGCTACGAATAGAGATGTTGTCATGGCTCCTTACTGTATTTCTTCAATATTGTCTTCGAACCTATTAAGTAGTACTATAAATCTTTTATTGATGTGAGTTATGACTTAGGCCTTCTCCTCCATACTCATGGCCTCCATGCCTACAATTATGATGGTCTCAATGCATTCTTCAATAGGCCTATATCTTGGTCTGCAATGGCTTTCCTAAACTAGAGAGTCAGCATAACCATCCTCCCAATGATTAGAAATCTACAACCTAGAACCTCTATGCTTTTACAATTGATTTATTTCAATCTTGTTGGGATATTCTTGAGAGCAATGTTTTCAAAGTTGTGGAAGACTTTCACTGCTTTGCTATTTTGTTGTTTGCCTTTCATGCCACATTTATCTCCCTTATGCTAAAATCGTCAAAGGGCTCCAAATTTTATTTTTGAGTTACTACCTTATGCATTTTCATCTATAAAATCATTTCGAAAGCCATTGCCAACAGACCCAAGCCTCTTCTTCCTTCTCTATTATGGGGATGGCCTCATTTCCAAAGATTTCTTCTCAAGTTTGGTTAATGGTTCTCCATCTCCCACGTTCACCACTTCCTAGGGCTTAAAGAAGGTAGACCCATATGTCCTTATATATTCTTATTGGTTATTGAAGGCTTAAGCCACTCCATCTGAAACATTCTAGCCCATAAGCACCTTAAAAGTATCTCCCTTGGCTCTTATAAAAAATTCTCTAAGAACCAACAATTTGTAGATGATACCTTTCTGATGGGTTACCCTTCCATCAAAAGGCTTTGGAATTCAAAAAAATATTGGACGCTTTCGCAACAACCTATAGAAATGATATCAATAAAAGAAATTCTTGTATCTTCTTCTTCAATACCCATCAATTAGTCCAACTCCACATTTCTTATCTTCTTGGATTCAAGAATATCTCTCTTTCGGCCAAATACATAGGGCCCCCTTGATAAACAATCCCCTCTACCAGTTAGCATGGAAATATTTATCACTTAAAATCTAAGAACAATTCTCAAACTAGACCTTCAGATCTTTGAACCTTGTTGGATGCTTTACCCTCCTAAAATATGTGTTACAATCCATTAACACCTACCTTCTTTCTACCCTTGCATTAACACCTACCTTCCTTCTACCCTTCTAAATAAACTTTGGAACCTTCAATGTTTCTTTCTTTTTGGTGTGGACCAAGTTAGAATAGAAATGGGCCTTAGTGGCCTACTATAAGATATACCTTCCAAAATTTGTAAGACGTTTAATAATGACACACCCTGGGTTCTAAGTCAAGCATTGAGTGCTCAAACATGGTGGAGATGGCTCAAAAACCCCTGATCTTTGTCGTGTCAGCTGTGTACTAAAAAATACACTAGGAGTATCTCCTCTTCTCAGCAAGTTAAAATGTGAGAACGAATTCACATATCCCACATATGGAATGCAACTTACAGAATTAAACCTTTGACTCAAGACAATTGTTTTTGGAAGTCTCTGATAGTATGACAACCTAGGTTTGAGAGGATTCTTAGAAACAATTTCCTAATCTTTCTTCTCTCGCTGATTCTTAGCAAATGAGAGATAGCTTCAATCGAAGAGGAATTTCATAAATTTCCCATTACTAGGATTCTAACTCCTCTAACTCATCCTCATGCCAATGGATAATCCAATCACGATAATATGCAAGGAATCACGCAGAAGTTTCTAGCACCATTTCTAGCCACTATAAATATTGCAGTGTAGATTCATCATGATATTCTTTTTTGGGGATCATATGGACCATCACGAGATTTTAACTTAAAAAAGGCTTATATAATTTTGATGCAAGCACAAGAGAATGAGTCTAATAAAACCTAGAGAAATCTCTCCAAAATGAAGCTCTCGCTTAAAATTACTATTTTCCTCTTGTTACTCTTTAGAAACAAGACTTTAACATGGGTAAGTGTCATGCAGAAAGAGTTATATTTGCGGACAAATCTAACCTCCCTAGGAGTCTAAGACTCTCTAGTGACAAACAAACCAAACAAGAGAAATCCTTCTCTAAATACACGTTATTCTATGAGAGATCAAGTGTTTTTCGATCTTACCTTAGGTCCAACGCTTGTTGTAGCAGTCCAGCCTTGCTGATCCAGATGAGCTCCTCCTTCACTTTAAGACCTGCATACACTAACAAAGCAAACGATTACATAACACCTGAATATTTCATAAAACAAAGCATATTCATCACATAGACCAAGGAGTACATGAAATAATTCATTAACAACAAATCATTGAGAAGAATGGACTTATTTGTATAAGGAAACAAAAAAGGAACCATTACAACCTGAGCCTTGGTGTTGTGCAAGCTCCTCCCAGGGTCCAACAAGAGATTTCCTCTACTTTGACAAGCTCACCCACTTCCAATATGGCAACAAGAAAGGATGGTAATCTCTCCTCACAAGTTAACAATGGAATTCCTAATTCCAACAGCATTTACCGTTTGGAATGTTCAGCTTTCAACCTCCCCTCCTCTGGCCCAATGGCTGTATTTATAGTGTTCTAGAGGAAGTTATTCAGTTCCAACATCAATGGGATACTCCCTCTTTTGGATGGGGTAGCTCCTCTCTTGATGGGATAAGTTCCTCTATCATAGGAGTGCATGAACCATCTGGAGGCGCTCAATACACGTCAAACACTCTTCTAGAGGGCTCTAGAAGTGACCACAAGTAACTTTTTAAAGATGAAACTCGCGCCTTTTGACCTTTACAGGGGTACACACCCATCCTTTGGCTTACAGAGCGTACAAGTACGCAGGCACAGTGTGTTTGGAGTGCGTACACGCAGGGAAGGTAGAGAGAACCTGTGTACCCAGAGATTAACATGTTTTTAAGTGAATTTCTCTCTTTTTGAAGTTTGACATGAAGAGCAGAGGTATGAGGCTTGACAAGGAGGATAATATGACTATTGATGGAGCCATATTAACTGCAGATAGTCATGGTGACAAATTTCAGTGTAACAGATTGCCCCCTAAAGTACGCCTGTAATAGATATGGGCGTTAAGTCATATAGGAAGGGTGAAGTACTTTATCATTTCGAGGATCATCTTGTGGAGAACTTGGTCAGAACCTGCAATTTCAACACAAAATACATGTATAAGATCATATCATACTGAGGTAGGCATTCCCATACTCAGATTAAAAAACTTTAACTATTGGACTAACTATTCTGGTACAAGAATGATTTATAATACATCATAATCATAGACTCGTGTAGACACAGTATGGGCACAGCCATCTGTTTATGATTGGTCTACAATATAATGAATGCAAAACTCCTCGCAGCCTGGATGGTGGAAACTAGATCCAGGGTCTTCATCTCTACTTCCCGAATTGGTACGATTCTAGCCATGTGAATAAATGAATCAATGTCGAACATGGTAGAATCCACTTGATTACCAGTCAATGATGTAAACTGTTAACAAGCATGAGAGAGACCACCAGTAATGTCAATGGTTCTCAAAGTACCCAGCACAATCCATGAGATGTGAATGAATGAGTCGATGTCGAACATTTCATGGAATCCTTCGATCGCAAGTCAATGATGAAAACTGACGTCGAAGGGGAGAAACCTGCCATTGATGCATGCAGACTCCAAGGTACTGACGATTTCTAAGTCAACTCTCTAGATAATGTGCTGATGTCGATAGAAAGCGACCTGTCGTAGGCAAGCCCACAACACGAAACCATAGTTCAAGTTGAAGAAATGTTGCTGCAAGGACTGACTCAATGATGACATGATGAATGATAGGTATTTTGCGGTTGAATATTTTGTTTCAGACCTCTTGAACACATAACGACACAACATATGGTTTGGTGATAAATGACTCAAAGTCGACTCCCATAACCCAGCTAAAGACGTCAAGTGATCTTGGTCAACTGTGAG